>PVLA01004862.1:0-163183 GCA_004027455.1 Hydrochoerus hydrochaeris
TAACATATGTGTCCTGGCTGCCTGTCCAGTGTCTCAGGGCAGTTGTCTCACAGGAATTTTGTAAATCCTCCTCCATGAGCTCTTTCATTTAAAGCTTTTGTATAAACTCTCTCATACTACTCACAAAAAGTAAAATTTCACAATTAGTTTTTACAAAGTTATCTAGAAGGTTTCTAGTAACTCCTCTGGAGTTTCTATTTTCAATTTCATAGTGAGTTTTACATGAAAATATATATATGTGAATTACACAAATTACAATTATCAGTACAAGACATTACAAGATCCTTGCGCCCAATCCCCACATGCGGTGTCCCCCTCCCGTAGAAGCGACTCCCCGAAGCGCTCTCCTCCACCCATGGACCTTGTCACAAGGCGTGGATGGACTAGGATGCGGCAGTTCCAAATGAATTTCAGGATTGTTTTCTCTAGTTATGTGGCATAATATGCTATCAGTAGTTTGATCATGACTGCATGAAATCTGTATAGCAATTTTGTAAATATGACCATTATCACTATATTAATTCTTCCTACCCAAGAGCAAAGGATATCTTATCATTTTCTGTTATCCCCTTAATCTCTGTAGTTTTCAGTGTAAAAGTCTTTTACTTCTTCCTTAGATTGATTCCTAGGCATTTTATTTGGCTATCGTGAAAGGTATTATTTCCTTAAATTCTCTCTCACTGACTTTGTTATTTGTGAACAGGAATGTTACTGATTTTCGAGAGTTAATTTTGTATCCAGCTATGCTGCTGGATTTGGTTATTGAACCTACAAAGCTTTTGGTGGAGTTTTTGGGGTTTTCTGTGTAAAGCAGCATGTCATCTACAAATAATAGTAATTTAATGTCTTCCTTTCCTATATTTCTTTCTTTTATTTTTCTCTTGTCTAATTGCTATAATTAATGTTTCCAGAACTATATTGAATAAGAGTGGTGATAATGGACATCCTTATCTTGCTCCTGATTTTAGAGTAAACTTTTTTAGTTTTTGTCCATTTAGTGTAATGTTCACTCTTGGTTTGTCATGGGTGGCTTTTATCAGATTGAGATAAAGGCCATCTATTCCAGTTTTCTTTAGGATTTTTATGATAAATGGGTGTTGGACTTTTTCAAATGCTTTTTCCGCATGCATTGAGATGATCATGATTTTCGTTCTTGGTTCTGTTAATAAGACATGTTACACTTATTGACTTGCATATATTGAGTCATGCCTGGGATGAATCTTACTTGGTTGTGGTGCATAATCTTCTCTATGATATTTTGTATTCTGTTTGCCAGTACATTATGGAGGATTTTTATGTCTACATTCATTAAGTAGATTGACCTGTAGTTCTCTTTTTTAATTGTATCCTTCCCTGGTCTTGGTAGCTACGTAATGTTTTCTTCCAGGAGTGAGTTTGAGAGTGCTGCTTCCCTTTCAACTTTACTAAAGAGTTCAAGGAGTAATGGCATTATATCTACTCTAAATTTCTTTTAGAATTCAAGAGTGCATCTATCAGGACCCGGGCTTTTGTTTGTTGGTAGGTTTTTAATTACATTTTCAATTTCATTAACTGATATTGATTTATTTAGAATTTTTATATCTTCTTTATTCAGCTTTGGTAACTCATGTGTATCTAGGAATCTATGCATTTCTTCCGTATTTTTCATCTTATTAGAGTACAGGATCTTGGAGTGGATACTGATGATCTTCTGGATTTCTGCAGTATCTATTGTGATTTCACCTTTTCCTATCCTATTTGCTTGAATTTAGTCTTTTTTTTCCCCTTTTTAAAAATAAGGTTGGCTAAAAGTTTATCAAATTTATTTAATCTCGCAAAGAACCAACCCTTCATTTATTGATTCTTTGTATTTTTTTTTTTAGTCTCTATTGCAATAATTTCTGCTCTGCTCTTTATAATTTCTTCCCTTGTATGAGCATTGGGTTTAACTTGTTCTTTTTCTAGAAGCTTGAGTGCAACACTAGGTTGTTTATTTGAGGTCATTTTTTTTTTGATATGAGAATTCATTACTATAAATTTCCCTCATAGAACTGCTTTCATTGCATTCCATAAGTTCTGTTCTGTTGTATTTGCATTATCATTTAATTGTAGAAAATGTCTTATTTCTTCTTTATCTGTGACCATTTGATTGTTCAGGAGAGTGTTAATTTCCATGTGTTTATGTGCTTTTTGTGTTTTTTTTTTGCCATTGATTTACAATTTCATTGCACTATGGTCTGATAATATGCATGGGATAATTTCAATTCCTTAAGTAAATTTGTATTTACTTAAACATGTTTTTAAAACTGGTATGTGATCTATTTTGAAGAATGTCCCATGTGAAGCTGAGAAAATATGTATTCTGATGCTATGGGGTAAAACACTCTATGGACATCTACTAAGTCCATTTGTTCACAGGTTTGGCACAGTTCTGACAATTCTTTCTTGAATTTTTGTTTAGTTGATTTGTGAGAATGGTGTGTTAAGTTCCCTGATTATAATTGTGTTAGTGCTTATTTGACTTTTCATGCCTGTTAATATTTCTTTTATATAGTTGTGTACACTGGCATTTGGTATATATACATTTATGATTTTTATCTCTCTTAGATATTTCCCTTTACAAAGAGGTAGTGACTTTCTTAATCAGTTTTGGCTTGAAACCCACTTTGTCTGCCAGTAAAATAAGTACTGCTGCTTTTTTCCAGATTCCTTCTGGGTGGAGAATTGTTTTCCATCTTTTGATTTTCAGTCTATGAATCTCTTTTTTAATTAAAAGTGCTTCTTGTATGCAACATATTGTTGGATCTTGCTTCATGATCCATTCTACCAGTCTGTTTATTCTGATTGGTGAATTGAGACCATTTATGTTGACAGTTATAATTGATCTGTATTGATTTTTCTTTGTCATGTTATTTTCCTTTTGTTGGTTCCTTTTTATTTTTACTCCTGCCTGGTAGAGTACAAACATTTTGTTGGTGTCCATGGAGTTATAGGCCTGGCTTTCTCTTTCTAAAATGTCTTTCTAAAAGTCAGCTGTGATTCTGATGGGTTCTCCTTTATAGTTGATTTGTTTCTTTTGTCTAGCAACTTGTAATATGCTGATCTTGTGTTGAATTGCTGAAATTTTGACTATTAGATGCCTTGGTGTAGTTTTTTATGGCTAACTGAATTTCTTCATGACTCAGTTATCTATATGTCAAATTCTTTCTCCATGCTTGGGAATTTTTTCTACCATTACTTCTTTTAATAGGTTTTTCTATGTCACTTGAACTATCTCCTGCTTTTTCACTGACTCTAATCAATCTTATGTTTTTCTTATTTCCATTTCCATCATCTAGCAGCTGCTGGATTGATTTTTTCATAGTATTTTGCTAAAGAAATATTTATTTTCATGATCACTCACCATAATCCTGTTTTCTGTGTCTAATATTCTGTCCTCACATTGGCTCATTCTGCTGCATGTACTTTTAATGGAATTTTTAATCTCCTGGATATCTGTTTAAATCTGTTTCATGGATTCCATTTCTTTCCTATGTTGGGTACTCATGATTTCCATCATTTTCCTAAGTTTCTGTATTTTTTTTTTATCTGTATCTGCTCTAGAATCACTAAGCATGTCTTTTATTACAGTCACCATCTCTGGGGTAGTTATCTGAGGAATTTTTTCTGATTTGATTTTTTTCCTAGAGTCTCATTCATGTGCTTTGTTACTTATACTGACCAGATAGGTGACTTTCAAACTGTTCCACCTCATTACTCCATGGGTTTGCCTTTGGTTGACTGAATGTCTGGGTTAACAACTTGCTTAAGTGTCTTCTCATCTTTGTTTTTCTTCTTTTAAGATTAATTCCTAGTATTCATGTTTGTAAATTGATTATGGTGAGTAGCTTTATTGCTAGTATTGAGAACTCTTAGGAAATTACTACTTCTCAGAGATCTCTTCCCGGTATATCTAGCTTTTGAGTTTTGAGTCTGTGTCAAGATTCTACCTCTTCAATTTATTGGAGATGAGAGTTGCTGTCTATTTGTCCCAGCCCCTGGTTATTTTTCACTGGTCTATAGTATTGTTTGTGATTCTTTGGCAATCTCAATAATGGTATACCAGAAAGAACAACTAAATTAAAACAATTATGTTACCTTGGTTAAAGGACATAGCAAGAATAAGAATAAAGTGACAACAATAGCAATAGCATTAAACACAAGGTAGAGAATGACAAAAAATGTGGTAATAATTAATTTGCCATGTTTAGCCATTTGAATTATATTTATGGTTATATAACAAAACAAACCGGAAATTGAGTACAGTAAATGTACCATTAATATAGTGATTTTACTATTAGGAAAGAAAATTTAGAATTTTCTCTTAGGGGGGAAAAATAAAGAAACAGAAGAAAGGAACAGATTAGAAGCAAGGTTGGAGGACAAAGGAAGATTATTTGAATTTTGGGAAACTACTGAAGAAGACAAGAGTACCGAGAAGGAAGAAATAAAAACAAGCATAGAACAGAACAAAAACCATGAAATTAGAAACAATGTTCACACTAATAAAAAACACTCACACTCATAAAAACAAGAGCAATCAAGAAAATCAACAAAACAAAATGAAAAAAAAAAAGAAAGAAAAGAGAAGAATAAAATAAGAAAAAGTCCATTTCAAGGTGTATCACTGCTATCACTGGTAAACAGAATGGGCAGACAGAGCTCAGTTCCAAGTTAATTAATTCTGGCAAGTCAGCTGTAGGTCTACAGCAGGGTGATGGATAATCCCAGAAGCCTGCACATTTAGTCCACTGAAGTTCAGGCTGGTTTCTGACTGTTCAGACTGTAATGCTCTAAGTGACTCCTGCTGCCTTGAACTCGGCTCCCTACCAGCTTGAATTCAGCTCCTTGACATCTGCTGACTTGAACTCAGTTCTGGCTCACCTTGACACTGGGAAAAGCTAGATGGAGGAAGCCCACAACGTCTCTGGGTTCTGAGCTCGGTTAACCCATCTCTAAGATAGCTACCAGTCAATCATTCACTCCCGGAGGACATTTGAACCCAAATAACTCACCAGCCACTGCTGTCCACTGTGTCCATTGCTCCGTTGCACGGGTGCACTTCATGGAGGCCCCTAACGTTGCCAGTAATCACTGCGCATCTGCAGGCTCAAGCTGCCCCTTCCACAAAGTGAGCCAGGGCTCAGGGAGAAAGTGCTGATTGCCACCTCATTCCTTTGCACTGAGGTCTCTCTCTTTGTTCTCCCTGTGAGCTTCACTTCTCACTTTATTTCCTTGCTGGGTCCCAGGAATCTACTTTCTTACTTCTTTTCTTCTTCACATTACTATATTCCAGCATCTGCTCAGAGAGGCTGTTTCTCTGCTGTACACCATTCTACCATCTTCTATTATGCCATTTAACTCTTTTGTATGCTCCCAACATCTTTGTCTCTTTCCTTACTTTGAATTACCAATGAATCTTATCCCAATGCCCTCTGACCTCTATTGATATGCAAATTTTTATTTAATAGCCTGGGAATGCAAATTTCTAAATTTACAAAGGGAGCATATCAAATAATATTAGCTCGTACTTACTGTGTACTTTCTATATGCTGAATTCTGTTCTGTACCTTTTACATAGATCATTGTATTTAACCCTCATAGAAACTCTATGATGAAGAAACTCTATGATGAAGATAGTACTTTATATATTAGGGAATTGAGGCACAGAGAGGTTAAGAAACTTGCCAATGTTATATGAACATCATACAATTAGTACATAGCAGAGCCACAACTGGTGCTTAGACTATCTGATCCTTGTTACCATGTAATGGATTGTTTTGTGAGCAAAAGGATAAATTATTATTTTATTAATAAAATGGATGGATTACAATGCATAGATGTCACAAAACCATTTGTGCTCATCCAAACTAAAAAGTTCCCTTCTTGTCTTCAACTCTGTTCTGTAGAGTTGATATTGCTATTAGAAAATTATCATGGTATTTTATATGTTGAAAAGTTATGTATATTTTCTGGCCTAGCCTTTTTTCAAAAGTAGTTTTAAAAGGTGAGTATGGTTCTTGTTTTCATGTGGTCCTATCAGTGAGAAATCAAAATTACATCAGGTTCTTTAGAGAATTTAAAGAGAATTTTAAAAGCATCCTATTGCTTCTGATGAAAATAGAAAATGACTCAGAGTTTAGAGAGGTCAATTTTAGCTTACCATCTCCCACATTCATAGATGATAACAAATCTTTTCAGGAAGATTTTAAAGACTAAGGAAGAAATGGCTAGAAGGATATGGAGGAAAAAGAGAAGTTGGAGAAACTTGACTCAGAGGGAAACTGAAAAATGTAGTTTTGTTATTTACCTTTAAACTTCACAAATTTTAACTCTGCCAACTTCAGGGAGCTCTGTTGACACAGAGCTAGAAGTCCTAAACTGGATCTGGAGGCTGCTGTTGAAACGTTGGTCCTTCTTACAAATAAGGACATTGTCATGATGCTGTGGCTCTCCTGCAGGTGCCAATCAGCCATATGTGCTCAGTGATTTGTTTGACACTTTGCAAGACCTTGCAGGATTTCAGGATATTAGTGTTTTTCTCTGACTTACTCTGTATAAACAGAATCCCTTTATGTACCTTTTGCTGCCATTTAGCTCCATGGAAAACAGTTTTTAAAAAATTTTAGTGAAAAATAAAACAAAATTTTATAAGAAGAGAGCAATAGTTTATATACTGTATCATCTTTAAAGTAGTTACTCAGAGTACAAACCATAAACCAAAAAGATTCTCATAGAAAAGAAACAAACATAATAATATAAAATTTTCTTTTTGATGACAATACAAACTAGTAGGTATTGTCTTATGCTCTTCCATCATTTTATTAGGTTAAAGAACAGCATTTCTCTAGGCCACCATTTACTACTATTTTATTCTTGTGAAATAACTGAGTTATTTATTTTCCTAATGAGATCTAACTATGTTTTCAACCCACAACAGCTTTAAATAAAGAGATATTTAAAGATTAAAGATATCAAAAGATTATGCTTTTTTATTTCTTTTTTTATTTTTAAGGTAGTAAAATACCACAGAACAAGATGGAACAAAGCCAATTGAGACAGTGTAGTGAACTTGGTACAGAACTTCACAGCAGGTTACTGGGATAACTGTAATAAGTACCATAATGTATCTCGTTTTCTTCATAATAGTTGTTCTTTCAATCAAGTATAGCAAAATCAGGAAATACAGAACATTATAGAACTTATCAAAACAGAATATTGAATAGAGCAATACCATTAATCAGAACAAAGCAAAACAGTGCTAAAAATAGTGCCTTCAAAGAGATGGTAGAAGGAAATCCCTCTTATTTGCTATATTGCATATAGTCAACCTCTCAAGAGATGCTCAGATCTCTGGCTCCCACATGCCAGTAGGCTCACAGCCATTTACCAGGGCTGCGAGCTGGTTGCTTGGTTTCCCAGCGCCCTAAGTTCCAACACGGCATGGATCTCAGGAGATACTTATGGTTCTCGCCTTGGGGTGCTGTTTTTTAATTTCTTAAGGAAAAACTCACTTGACAACACAGCGTTTATCTTTTTTTGTTTATTTGTTTCAAATATCTGAAATGTGCATTAATTTCTTGGCCTTAAGTAATCTTTCTCTACCAAGTTTGACTATTATTCAGTGTTCCTATTTACAAATGTGATGGTGCTTCACTGAATCACATCAGAAATTCACAATTCTAGTCCAGCTCACGCATTTGAGAGTATTTCTGTGCATAACTTCTCTGGGTCTTCATTTTTCCCCAGATGCTGTCTTGATAGCTCAGTCGTAAGAGGAAGCAATTCTGTTCAAGAAACAGACACATAAGGAAAGGCAAAATAAGGACCCAGATGGGCAGCAGCACCATGGAAACAGGCCTACACTAAAAGAGGAAGAGCTCTGGATCCTGTTTTGGTTGGGTATGCTGATGCAGGACTTTATCAAAGGAACTCCTTCTCCTTTTCATGCCTCAGACATCTCACCAGGGAAGGTGCAGAAGTTCCTACCAAAGAAGCTGAAGCTGCTACGGCTGGGTGGAATGAAAATGCATGGGCAAAGAGTAGAAAACAGGGACCCACCCAACCTCCATGTGCCACAGCATATACGCACTCACTTCTGGGCGGGAAGTAGGAGCTTTGGCATCAGACTTTAGGGAATTCAAATGCGTTTACTAAGAAGTACTAACAAGTTACTTGACCATTCAAAGCCTCTGTTTCCTGGTCTCTAAAATTAGGATAATGATATATCTGCCTCATTGGCTTGTTATGAGGACACAAGGAGACAGTTCAGGAAAAACAGCACAGAGCCTGACATGTGGTTCAAGAATAAGCAATCGGAGAACTCTTTCCTCTAGGCAGATATCATACAAACTATTCAACAGGTTCATCACTCCCTGTGGATTAGACAAAAAGGGCAATTGAGCGTTGGCTTGAGAGAGACAAAAGGAAGGGGCTGGAGATTTAGCTCAGCAGCACAAGCACCTGCTTGGCAAGAGCAAGGTTGTGAGTTTGATCCCTGGTACCCCTCCCCCCCCAAAAAAAAAGAGAAAGAAAAAGGAAACACATAACCAGAATGGAAGGACCCTGTGAAAGGGAGAGCACAGTTCCCAGTGGAATGAGGTGGTCAAAGCAGTAAAAAGAGCCCTTTCATGAGGTAAGATCCAGGCTAGCGAAGTGTATTATTAAAGAATAATGTTTTTATTAACAGTAAAATAGTTTTAAAACAGGCTAGTAGGAGAGTAACAATCAACACATTGCATATTGTTATATTCACAGTAGCTATTCATAGTACAAGATACAAACATAAAATATTGTTCAGAACATTACTAGCACAAAACTTTCCCCTCAATGAACTGAAAGAAACCAGCTATATAACTATCGTAACTGTCTTGTGTATATATATATTTTTTTCTATTTCCCCTTCCTTTCTTCCTTTCCCCTTTTTTCTATCAGTTTTTCTTTTCTTTTGAATAGTTTCTTCCCTATTCACAATATCTATTGTACACTTTATATCTTATTAACTCTTTCAGGGTCTCACACTAGTAAGACAATACAATGTTTACACATGTGGGTCTGATTTATTTCACTTACAAGTATAGCCTCGACTTGTATCCATTTGCCTATAAAAATATCAAGTTTATTTTTTTAATGGCTTTATACCACAATGATATATGTGTACCTAAAGTTTATAGCAGCACAATTTGTAATAGCTAAATCTTGGAAACAACCCAAATGCCCATCAACCAAAGAATGGATAAAAAAGATGTGAATATATCTTGAATATATATATATGAGTAATTTGATTCCAAGCATTCCAGGAATGTTTCTATGTTTTGTGATTTTACCTATTTCATCAAGTCCTTTCTCTTTATTATAAAAATTTCTATAAAGTTTCTTTCATCCTTCTTATTTGTGCTCTCTCCTCTGCCAACTTTCTTGTTCTTTGTTCTGTTTGGTATCTCGACCATGATTTATTTATCCTTTCCCATTCATTCATTTACTCAGGACAAGGTCTTGCTAAATTGCTGAGCTGAATAGACTCAAACTCATGATTTTTCTTCCTCTGTCCCCACAGTGCTGGGATGATAAGCATAAGTCACCATACCCAGTTATCCTTTCCTATATTTTCTTATTCTTTATCCTGCTGGTTACTTTTCTTTGTCATTTCCAGATCAAAAAAACCTTTTTCTTTCTCCAAAAAGCAATCAGCATTTAACAAACTTCCTTTCAATCTCTTCTTCATATCTACTATCTGCCTACCAGTAGTTCATTGTTTATTAGCAAATTTTTATTATTTGTGCCAGTTGGAGATGCTGATCAAAAATGACTTATCCTCACATGTGTTAAACACAAGGGTTTCAAGTTTCTGTACTGCAAAATCTTCATTAAAGAACATGACTGCATTAACAATGGATCTATCTAATATCATTTTAGAGATAACGAATAAGCACAATGTATTGTTAATGGTATTTTTTACAGACATTTTAGTAAAGTGTTAAAAAAATCTTAGTACCATGTGACAGCAATTACCCAAATTACCTATTCAAAAAAAATTTTTTTAATCTTCCCTTTGTCCAACTAACTGAAAATGAAGATGAGTTTGGGTTTCTTAGCCACTAGTGGTATATTCTTCCTAAAGACCCCAGACTTTATCTTGAATAAGAGTATCGACATGAATAAAAGTATGATTTAATTAAAAGCAATTCTCTGAGGGCATGGGGCCATCCTAGCTCCTCTGTGGGATGGCCATACTGACAGAGAGCGCCCATTTCAACTGCTAAAGGTAATTCTTCTTTTCCATTCACTTTATTCATACTGCAAACTGCAATCATTCATGAGCCCACAGGGATTTTCTCCCAATGTAGCAGATTTCCTCCTCTCCAGTCAGTACACTTCAGTCTGTTAGTTGCCCAGGTAATAGCTCTGTTACAGGTCTTGTTACTTCTGTTTCTTAGAAATGGCTGGTCACTGTGATGCATAGCTGATCACTATGATGCATATTGTAAAAACCAATCCCCAGTTGACAAGCCACTCTGCTTCTTTAATTCCTGCTTGCTTATCCAATATAATCCCTAGACCACCAAGATATCAGGGCCTTACATTTTGAGAGACAATTGATTCCCTGTCTGTGCCCCTGCGTCATAAAATAAACCTGCCTCCAAATTCTGGGTGTCATTTTGGTGTTTCTGCTTGCTGTTGCACCAACACATCAAAAACTCACCACTGGCACAGTGGTACAAATCTATATTCCAGCTACTTGGGAGCCTGAGGCAATAGGATTAGAATTTCAAGTCCAGACATGGGCAACTTAGTGACCTGTTTCCAAATTTAAAATAATAATTTTAGAAAAACTCTGGAGATTCAGCTCATTGTGAAGGCTCTGGGTTTAATCTCCAGTGCCACATATGCATGCATACACATCCATACACACCTACATACACACACACACACACACACACACACACACATTCAGAGATTTGACCAGTATATGACAAGTGACTTAGAGAATTAAGATAATTAGAGAAAATTTTATAATAATTTGTAACAAAAAGGAAAAAGTCAGCAGCCAACATATCCCAGTGCTAATGCCATACCTTTCCCTGCCACCCCATAGCTCAGAGCATATCACTTGGCCCTTTAATTTCACCATTCTCATCTGCGAAATAAGCTTGCCCTGAGTAACAGGTTACTATGGCTGACCATATAAACATGAGCGGTTTCACTGAATGGTTTCATTTTGTGATATGAAACGATACTGAGGGTAATAGTGACATTGAGATGATCATAGTGCTGACTTTCCTTTTGGTCTCTTGCTAATACCTTCCATTGGCCAAATCCTCCTGCAAGCTGATGGGCAAGGGAGCCCAATGCTGCTGTCTGTGAAGCCTCTAGTTGCAGATAGTAGGGTGGAAGAGCAGAGAGTGGATCCAAAGGGCAAGACAGAAACGTGTACCACACTGCTACATTGTTGACATGTTTGCTGGGGTGACTTTTTCACAAGCTGGATTGCAAGCTCCTTGAGAACAGAGACTATGCCTTACACTTGGGTTGCATCTGCCACAGGGATTAATTCAATAATGGGATTTCAAAAGAGTCTAAAAATATTCATATATCAAAAATTGTAAAATTAAAAAAAAAGTTAAAATAAAATAGCCTCTTGTCCTGTGTTTGGTATTTTTCCCAGCATCTAATCCTCAAGTTCCCAACTTGTTCAAAGTAAACTCCAAACTCCTTAACCTGGCCTGATTATCTGGCTATCTCTCTGCCCTCATCCCTCCATTCCATTTGATCACTGCATTGCTTCAGCTTTTGACCCTCTTTTGCTGCACTTCAAATAGATTTGACCTCAGGGCCTTTGTTTCTGCTATGCCCTCTGCCAGTAGGCTTCTTTTTTCAAGTCTATTGAAATGTAGTCGTCTCAGAGAGGATTTCACAGTTGACCCTAACTAAAACAGTACCATCTCCCATCTTTCTCTCCTCTTTCCCGGCTTCATTTTCCATCCAGTACTTCACCCCAGTTGACATGTGATACATGTATAGTTTGTTAATTTTATTTCTTCTGTACTAGAATATAAGATCTATAGGGCAAGGACTTCATCTGCTTTGTTCCAAATACCTGGATTAGTGCCTAACACATAGTAGGAGCTAGATAATTCACATAGAAAAAGTAATCAGTCGAGTTCCATTGTTAATGAGCAACCCTGAGAGTCCGAAGGTGAATGTTTGCCCCTAGCCTATCCTTAGCTAAAATAAACTCAGTTCCATCCAGTAAGTTTTTATTTAGTCTGTGCTAAGCCAAACCTGCAACCGTGTCTGCTGCAGCTCTCACAATGCTCATGGAATAGACATCTTCCTCCCACTCACTCCTTCCTAGCTACCAGATAGTACTACTTTTGGTAATGGCATTAAAAACTCCAGGGTCTGAAATCACTGGACCTCCCTCTACTTTGGTTTGTAGAACTTCACTAATATTTCTTTTTAGCAAACTCCCAAGTAGTTTCCCCTGATTTTCTATTTCCACTTTTACATGTTCATCCCTCACCAGGTACAGCGTCTGGCATAGTTCCCAGTGCTCTAGAATCAGCCTGATTCTGGCTGGTTGCTTCCTGTGCAACCCCCTGGGCTTGTCTCCTAGAGTGAGACTCCACAGGCAACTGCTCTATATACTGTCATGGTGTGGGCACTCCCATAGGACTGGTCTGGGAACCAGCTGCGGGGGCCCTACTTGGTATGGCAATGCTACCCCCTGAAGCTTTTGGACATGCAGGCACCACTCTGCTGACATTGCTACTGGTATTATCAAAGGTAGAACTTGAGCAGAGGTCCTGCTGGACTGTGACTATGAACCCTTTATTAAATCATTCCTGCCTCCAGGATAGCACATTCTCTTTTTTATTGCATTGCAAATCAGCTTCCTACTATGTTCACAAAACAGCTTAGATAAACAACTCATAAGGAGAAAGATTTTTTAAGATAATGATTTCAGTCCATGATCAATTCTTTTGTTGCTTTTGGGCCTGTAGTAGGGGAGCACATTATGGTAGAGCTAAGCCCTTGTCTTATGGATGCTGGGAAGTAAGGAAGAGGAACAGGAAAGGCCTAGGGTTCTGATATTCCCTATAAGTTTACTATCCCAAAGTCCCAATTTATTTCCTCTAGAGTCCACCTCTAAAAAGTCTGTCTTCCAACAGTACCACCAGTTGGGGAACCAAATGTTCAACACACAGATCTTTAGGGGAACTTCAAGATCCAAAATATAGCACATACTTATTAAATACTAACTCTGCCTTGAGTAGAGTTGGAGAAAAGAGATTAAATGAATTCTTCCCAAGGAATACTTGAATAATTTTTCAATCTTTCCAAATACCTAGCTTGCTTTAGGAGAAAGAAGCATCCTGTCCCTTCTAGGACTGAGAAAATTGGCTAAGTACCCTAAACAAAATATGACTAATCTGGCTGGACAGTTTGGATCACCAATTTTGCAGTGGTATAAAAATCTCTTCTTGACTTCCATGCTAGCAGTTACTACAGACCTATCTTCCAGAGAGACACTGGTGGCAAATTTTAGTTATGACATCATTCCTTCCAGATCTCAGGCATTTCCATGAATGGACATTAAGCCATAAGTTCTTCATGTTCTCCTAAGAGGATTCTGGGCCTTGGTGATAGAGATATGGAGATGGGACCTGTCATCAGTTAACAATGTTCTCCTAAAAACAGAGCTATCTCAACCACAATCTACATTTGCTACAAAAGCCCTTGTACCTTTTTTTTTTTTCACATTTCCACAAGAGATAACATTTGGGATAATTCATAACCTGACTATTTAGGATCTGTTTAGAAAAATCAAACCTCTTTTCTTCTTTTCTTACACCACACTGTAGAAGATTTCTGTTATATAAAACAAAAACAACCAACCAACCAAACAAAAATAAAACACACACACACGCACACACACAAACTATAGGGATTTTCTCCCATCAGCAAGTAAGTAATCATTTCTGAATGGACACCAGTTGGGCGTCTTTTAATTCCATTCCATTCTGACATTATCTACTGGAGGTAGCATCAGATCCTGCAGGTTGAGCAAGCCCTAGCTGTTCTGCCTGTAGTTCTGATCAATAACCTATAGATCCGGGTTTTCACCTTGGGTTCAATTAATCTATTTCAGCAGCTCCCAGAACTCACAGAGCGATGTTTATCAGTTTATATAAAGGATATCACAAAGGATACAAATGAAGCTATGTATAGGGTGAAGCATGGATGAAGAGGCATGGTCCTTCCATTAGCTCTCTGGACTCACTACTCTCTAGAATCTTCCCTATGCTCAGTTATCTAGAGGCTTCCTGCCCATGCCCTATGTGAGTTTTTGTGGAAATTTCATTACATAGGTATAACTGATGAAATCACTGGCCATTGGTGATCAGTTTAAATGACAGCCTCTTTCCCTTGCCTGGTGGTTGAGGGATGGGGCTGGAAGTTCCATCCCTTTAATCCTGTCTAGGTCTTCCTGGTGGAAATCCTCCATCTTGAAGTTACCTGAGAGTGCTACAGCTGAGGAGTTCCCTATCTAGGTAGACCAAGTGTACTTTTCACAAAATCATGTTCTAAGCCCATAAGGATAACAGCATCACTCCAAACTCTTTCTGCTCTGAATTGCTCAGTCTGTATGGCCAAAGACATAGCATGCTTTCTTATTACCTTGGTGCCTTTGCATATCTCCTTCTGTCTATGATGGCACTACGCAAGTTTGTCTGACAGGTAAACTCCCAAGCATCTTTAAGATAGCTGCTGAAGTGCTGCTCCTCTGATGCCAGTACCACTAAAACAGATTTCTTTATTTCCTTTTGTGTGCCATTGCTACTGTCCTACCTGCCTTGCTTTATCATCCCTAACACATCGTTAATTATCTTGTCTCTCCTTCTGGACTATGGACTTCTTAATAGCAATGACCAGAGCCAGGGATTATTTAACCATGTAGCCCCATATCTGTTTAGGCTGCCATAGCAAAATAGCATAAGATGGGTAACTTATAAGAATAGAAATTTATTTCTCAGGATTCTGGAGAACTGTATGGTCAAAGTGTTGGCAGATTTGGTGTCTGGTGAGGGCCTATTTCCTGATTCATAGATATTGCCTGCATGCCATTAGCTCTCAGAGATCTGTCTTATAAAGAAATCCCATTCATGAGGGGTCTGTCCTCATGACCTAAGCATCTTTCAAATAACCCACTTCCTGATACTATTGCCTTGGGGTTTAGGATTTCAACATATGAATTTTTAAAGTAGATTCTCCAAGTAGATTCAGACCACATCATGTCACTATTAATGGTGTGAAAATATGTTAGGTACTTACTGCTCATAACTTTTATGAATAAAAAAAATAAGGCCCTAATAGATTGCTAGACTGAATCCTAGCCTACTACATCTGATAATTCATTATATCTCTGAGGTCTAGTGCATCGTAAATTCTTTGTAAATATTTCTGGGATAAGGAAATTACCTGAGTGAGTGTGGAGCCAGAAATTTTCTTCTTCATTTTCAATTTTCTCTGTGATAAGTACTTTTCCCAGTATAAACTTCAGCTTCCTTCCACAAGGCTTAACTCTGAGTTTCCCTAAATTCTCTTTATTCCTGCTAATTTCTGCCTATTTACTTGTTATTTTCATATTATAAACAGTACAGAGCAAATAGAAAATTTACAATGCTCAAGAACCAAAGAACAGACTTATTAACTGAATGGAGCCCTCAAAATGCTTACTATTTAAAGTCAAATCAGGTTATAAGTTATGAAGATGAAACAAGATATTTGTGACAGCATTTTAAAAAGAGATAAATGCATAGTATAATTATAGGATATAATTGATACTGATACACTGTAATAATACAACAGCCAGGAGGAAAATAACAGCCAGAATTTACCCAGCTTAGTCTTCCCAAATGTTCCAAGAGAGCATCTTTCTATCAGATATTTATTCAGGCTGAGGTTATTAATATTTAGCAGAATGAGAAAAATCCAAGTAATGGTTAATACTATTTAGAGGTCAATAAAATTAGTATAGTTAAAAGGTGTATGATGTATAATCAAAATAGCTAATAATTAAATACAATTTTTCTTAAGCTCAGCTTCATATGTCTATACGTAATTGAAATTATACTTGCCATTCATAGAATAATATACTAAGAAAAGTTACCTTAATATGAGTTGTTTTTTCTTTTGTTAAAGTTAATGATTCTTGGGGGGAAAAAAAAGTTTAGGTCCAGGGATATAGATAGCTCAGCAGCACAGCAACTGCCTGGCAAGTACACAAGGTCCTGTGTTTGATTCCCGGTACCAAAAAAAGAAAGAAAGTAAAAAGTGTGTGCTCTTTTTTCCTCATGTTTAATGTATAAATTAATGTTAACTTGAATATCTAACACTGTCCATAAGTATTTTTCTTACTCATGAAAAGCAATGGTATATTTACTTACTGTTGCAGTATTGTACAGATAATTTAAGTGAAAACACGAATCGGTTTATATTACCATTGTGTTTTTTTCTTCAAAGTTTTGAAGTAGTATTTGTTTGCTTGTTTTTTGGGGGGACTGAACTCACAACCTCACGCTTGCCAGGCAGGAGTTTATGCCATTGAGCTAAATCCCTGGCCCTTGAAGTAGTATTGAATACTCATTTAAGAAATAAAAAAGGCATGGAAGTAAATGTTTTGAAAGGGGGAAGAAGGAAAAGCAGAGTGAGCTTTCTTGAAAGTGCAAGGTGGTGTAATGGAAAAGCAGAAGAAAATTAGACTGGGAGTCAGGAAACAATTCTAGCATTATCATCTCTGCTACTTAGTAACCCTTTTCTAGTTAATTCTGCATACTAAACATGTTTCCCCGAGTATGCATAATACATATGCATCCAGTGATAAGCATAGAAAAATGTTTCTTGCTAGGGCCAGGTCAAGTTACAGTTCTTTTAAAAGAAAAAAAAAAATCGAGACAGAGTTTCACCGTGCAGTTCAGGCTGGCCTTGAACTCACTTTTATCCCAGGCTGGCCTGAAACTCACAGTGACCCTCCTGCCTTAGTCTCCCAAATGCTGGGATTACAGGCCTGGGACACCATGCCAGCCTAAAGGAAAATTTCTGAATCAATCATTTTACTGTGATTCCACTTCCTTAGGAAGAGGCCCCAGGACAGTTTCTTTTTTGGACAGGTATTGCTGGGCAAAATTTTACTCTTTGCTACCAGTTCCCTCCGCCAAAGTCCATACCCTCAATTCTTCAGCAGGAGGCCTGTAAACTCTGAGAGTATCCCACTATACCTTGAAACACTCAGTTTTTGGCTTTTGTATAAAGCAAAGTGTGATGTCTGAGGGAGGTTGCTATGACAATCTGCAAACAGTAGAGGTGACGGAACACCACAGGAGGTGGCTCTCTTCCCACTGGAGTTTGCACTAGTTTAGGCCTGCATATCTGGACCAGCCAGGAACCTGGGGACCCACCGGCGAGGTACTGTAGGATGAATCCACGTCCTCAAAATAACTTCAGAAACCGGGCTGGGATATCTTTCCACATTGCCATCTGGGATTTGCCTGACTTTTTTCCACCTTCGTGTTGAAGTGACAAACCTGTGGTGTTTGGACAAAGGCCCTCAATGTGCGCTGCAGGATGAGGAGCAGGTGTGCGATGTGCAAGTAATTTTTTGGTCTACATGGGAAACAGAGCTTGTAAATGACAGATTTCTACAAGCAGAGAGATATACTCCGCGTGCCTCGCAAAGGAAAGAGAATCTCTAGGATGAAAGGAATTAGAGGTGTTGCTCCTTTGCACTGAGAACTGAAAGAAGGTGTGTCTCTCCCAGTGGCCAAGCAGGGGAAAGGCTCCGAGCTGTAAGGAAATGGGAGGTGTCTCTGATGTTTATTTTTGCCTAGCAACCCGCAGCCAACAGCTTCCCCAGCTGCAGTCCAACGCACCTCTGCCTCCCCTTGTCTTAGCAACAGGAGAGAGGTCATTCGGTGTTCGTAAATCGAGGAGGGTGTGTGTCGCCGAGGTGGAGGTGGGAGGGCAGTCCCCTCCTTCGCCCAAGCTTCGGGTCACCTGGCTTAGCTGGGACCCCTCCACTGGGCTGGCCTCTTTGAGGTCACCCTCTCTCAACTAAGTTACCTACATGATAAAATGGTCAGAGGAGCCGTTAATCACCGATACCGGGGAGGGTAGCTTGGAAGGGGAGGGGGTCTGCAGATATTTCTGCAGGAGGGAAGCAGTGGTAGGTCGCGCGGTAGGGCAAAAGAAGGCCGTTGCCAGGGCTGGAAAGGCCATAAGGGAAAAGGTCGTTAGTTGGGGAGAGAGGGGCACAGGGCAGATGGACGGAAGGGGAGGTGGAGTGGCAGCAGACGCTGCAGAGTTTTCCGGGGCGTGGAGAGGGGCTCTGCGGAGGATTGGGTGGGGGAAGGACTCCTGAGGGCGGCTGGGTGGGGGTGGGGTGCAGGCGAGCGTGCGTGGCTGGGGCCAGGGGAGTCGGGGAGGGGCCTGCGGTGGGGGCGGGGCTGCCCCGCCGGGCCGGGCCGCGCGCGGGCTCCCGCGTGAGAGTGTGCGCGGGGGCGCGCGCGGAGGCCGGGAGGAGGCTCCCGAGCCAGTCGGTGCTAGCGGCGCAGCCCGCTCCCCGCGCCCCTATGTGAGGGAATCGGGGAGGCCCGCGGCGCGCAGGGGAGGGCGAGGCATGTGCACGGGCCGGGGGGTGCTGCAGCCGCCCGAGGAAGAGGAGGACGGCGGCGGCGAGGAGGAGAGCGGGGGGCTCGCGGCGGCGGCGGCAGGCCCGGGCCGAGGGGATGCAGCGGGCTGTGTGTGTCTGGCTGTAGCTGACGCGAGGCGGCGAGGCGGCGCCGGGGACCCGCCCGGGCGACCCGGAGGCGGCGGCGAGAAGTAGCAGCAGGACCGGCGGCGGCGGCGGAGACGCAGACGGCAGCCCTGAAATGCATTTTCCTCTCCAGCGGCCATGTTAACCAGGAAACCTTCGGCCGCCGCTCCCGCCGCCTACCCGACCGGTAAGGAGGCCCGCGCCGCCCGCCGGCGCCCTCGGCCCCGGGCCAGCCCCGTGGCGCGGGCGGCCGCCGCCTGCGGGACCTGGAACAAAGTCGCGGACGGCGCGCCCTCGCCTCGGCCCGCTGCGCTCGCGCATTGTTGCAGGCGGCCGGCGGCTCCGAGGCGGTCGCCTCCTCTGGCCGGCGGCCGCCTGCAACGTGGGCCGCGCGGCCCCGGCCCAGCCCGGCGTGCCTGCCGGGTCGCGAACTCGTGCGCCGCGGCCCGACTTAACTTTGCAGCTGCCGGAGCCCCGCCCGTGGGTGCGCGCTGGGGAGCCGAGTCCCGACGCCCCCTCTCGCTCCCCGGACGCCCGTTTCTGCTGTCCCCGGCTCGGGCTCCGTCTTCTGGGAGAGGGTGTTCACTGCTCGTGAGGGTGGAGGGGGGATCTGAGCGACTCTCTCCCCCCTGACCATCTTTTGTCTCCTCCTGCGTGTGGCTCCCAGGCCGAGGAGGGGACAGCGCCGTTCGCCAGCTTCAGGCTTCCCCGGGGCTTGGTGCGGGGGCCCCCCGGAGCGGAGTGGGGACCGGCCCGCCCTCCCCCATCGCCCTTCCGCCTCTCCGGGCCAGCAACGCCGCCGCCGCAGCGCACACGGTGAGACCCCAGCCCGTGGGCGGCCGGAGGGTGGGCGGCGGGCGCGCCCCAGGCCGAACCCGGGTTTGCAGGAGAGGGCGAAGTGGGGGCAGCTCCACGCCCCTGGCCAGTGGGCTGTGCTCGACGCCGCTCTCCGTCGCTAGGCGAGTCTATAAAGCTGCAGCCACAAAGGGAGATTCGTGGCGTGGGCCCTTGACTTCCCCTCTGGAGCCCGCCCACCCTAAGTTCCTCTTCCTTGGAACTTCCTCCTTGCAGCTTTCCTTCTGTCTTCCCTCTTCATCTTTTCTTCCAGAGTTCTCTTTCCTGACCCGGTAAACATATCCCCCGTCCCCCTGAGTAATGGGTATTTATAGAAACAGATCTGTGGTAGGGGACAGCTAGGCTGCCCTGCCCGGAAAATCGATCCCCCAAAGAGCCTCTGAGGCCAATTGTCCCCCGCGTGTGTAAGCATGTTTTATGAGTGCTACAGGTTTGAGCACAGCAGAAATTATAATTAACATTAACAGAAATAAGAGCCACAGCAGCAGTCAAAACAAAACAAGCCACCCTAGTAGGATTCTCTAGTTAGAGATTATTCAGAAGGAAATGGGTAGCTTTGCTTTGTAGGTGGTGAGGGAAGGGCACCTGACAGTTGCTGTCTTCCTCAGAAGGCCAGAAGGGAGGGGGAGCCCAGCAAGGGACTGGTGGCTGCAGAGATTGCCGAGCTGGGTTCCACTTCACCATGAGCATTTTCTCAGCAGCCAGGGATCGCCCTGGGATGGTAACTGCCAGCCTCGAAGAAGCTTGGACTCCAAGGAGGTGATGGTTGTAGAAGTCTTTTCCCGTTTGGGTCTTTCCGAGGAATCCCGCAAGATGGGTAGTGTGAGCGAAGCTTCTTAGGGATTTGGTTTTTTGTTTGCCTAGTGGAAGTTGAGTACTTGAAGAAAAGGCCATTTGTAGCCTACAGGGGAACAGCTCCCCAGGTCATGTTTTTGTGGGGAAGCTTGTTTATCGGAGAATTTGTGAGAGGCTGGCCAGACAACAGTTGTGCCTGCTAGACCTGGAGAGATGTATACAAGTTTCATAGCAAAACATTTTGTTTTTGTTAGTACTGCCTTTTTTTCTTGAATGCATCAAACAGAAATTACTTGGACAGTTAGTGGAAGGGAGAGAGCCTCAGGTAGGACAGATGATATTGAATATTCTTGTCTCAGTGATGTGTTTAAAGAACTGCCTTGGGATTTAGGCGCCTGGATTTTTTCTTTCTGTTTTTTTTTTTTTTTTTTTCCTTTTAGGTTTAGAATCATCTGACAGTTTGGAAAATATAACATCGAGTTTTTTTTCCATGTGTTGATGTAATCACATGACATAATGTGAACCGGGGAAAAATACTTGGTTTGCATCTGGATTCCAGTTTTGTAAGGATGGGCTTTGCTGATCAGAGGCTCCTTGCAATTGAAGTATGTAATGAGATTAGAGAAAATAAAAAGTCTTCACTGGAGCAAATGCCTGTGGTGGATTAGAAAAGGAAACGATATGATTGTGCTTGTCAGTATTCCTGCTGATGGATACATGTGCTTCATTGTGGTATATGTCTGCTTTACCTGTTTTTAACATAAACTTTTTGATCTATTGTTAATTATTAGATGCTTGGTTTTAGAAGTGTGAATTTGGGTTTGACTGTTATTTACACTAGACTTTATTTGTCGAATATGACAGATTTCATAGCACAGGAAGTTTGAAGAACTACAGAATTCTTTATTTTTAGATGAGGATGCAGACTGCAAATTAATGGTTTGTAGTGCCCTTAGCCCACTTCTATCACTATGTGTCATATAGCCCCATTCCCTCTAGGGTCTGGTTTTAGTATATCCTCCGGCACTACTCATTCTAGGAAGTTTTAGTAGCTTTATTAGAAATGCAAGGACCTTTGCAAATTCATTGGCTTTATGTCAGTAAGGTTTTTTTTACAGGTTCCTAGATTTTTTAATTGCAGAGCAGTTATACCTGGGAAGAATTATTTAGGATAAGTGAGTATAAAAGGGTATTCAAGAGAGGAAAATGATCTTAGAGGAGCTTGCCATATTTTTCTATGTAAATGGTACAGGAGGCAGATAAATACATGCTTATAAAGGCTGAAATTTGATATTCTCCATTTCCCTTTGTTTTCTGTCTTTATCATTATTTTGCACTGTAAACATTTAGTTTATTTTTGTTTGTCTTGAAAGTAGACCTAGCAACTATCTTGATTCTGATTCTTTGTGGTATGAGATATATTAATATACTTTTTAATTCCAAAATACTGATATTCATCACTTTCATAACTTTTAATGTTTAACACACTGTCTTGTGTCCAGGTTTATCTTTATTAAAATGAAATTTAAAAAATAAATCAGTATTTAAAACAGTAATATTTTGGATAACAAAATGGAAACATTGACCCAGGGTCACATAGACTCTCACTGTGTTTAAAATAGAGCTAAAGTTCCAGTCTTTTTGAGCACAATTTTATTCCCACAACACTGAGCATCATTTCTAAGATGAGTTCTGAAAAGTCTTTAAATGCTCAGAAATACTGGCACAATAAAAAAAAATCTGTTTGCCATTTTTATTGGAAGATACTAAAACTACCAAACTTTTAGACTGTTATTACATAATCTTAATACTAAACTATTTCCCAGTTCTTATAGGTCTCTTCATTTTAACCCTGGAGTTATGAGTTGCATTCATTCTAAGTATATTTTTAAATGTAACACCCACTGTGCTAGACATTAGCAAATACAAATAAGCTACAATCTCAGACTCCAAGAGACCTGAGTAGGAGTGAGAAGTTTTTAATATCGGAAAGTTTCTGATACAGTCCTAGCTGACATAGTATGGAAATGGTTTAGCTTTTCTAGTCCTCCCCACTCCCCACCTTTCAGAGTCCTGTAGTATTTGAGACTCAAATTTCCTCTTTTACTATTGCTCTCAAGTGAGTATCTTTTATCTCTGGAAAGTTTTAGGATTTTACCTGTGCCTTTTAGGTGTATAGCTGATGTGTCTGCCCTAGGTGCTTTTTTTTTTTTTTTTTTTGCCCTAGGTACTTTTTAACCAGCTGTCCTTTGCCTCCTAATCTCTGCCAGTGCAGTGCTGGCTAATGTCATGTGACTTAGGTCACTAGGGATGTTTCCCAACTCCCTGAGTGTGTTGACTTCATGTTTTCCTTTGAAGGTACAAAATGCATTTCTCAAGAAGTGCTCTAAGAGAGGTGAGAGTTAACAGGGATTTATTGACTGGTGTTCTATTCAGCAGATACTCATTAAACACTAACTGTATGCCTGAGTTTCTGTTAATAGGGAGTTACAAAGATAAGAGATGACCCTCACTCTAAAATTGCTCACAACCAGGTGGGTGCTTCAGATGTTAAAACATTTCCAGTAAAATGAAGTAGAAGTTATTAATAATATAGCAGTGCACTTGTAAGTACAGATGGAGCTGTTAGATCAGAGATAAGAGTTGAACAAGGCTTTGGAGGTTGAGTAGGAGTTTATCACTAGGCAGTAAAGAAGAGATTTGTAAGCAGCATCTGAAAAAGACAGTAATAATAGCTTTCACTTGTTAAGTAACTATACTAAGTACTTTGCATATATCACCTTTGTAATTCTAATGGCCCTAATGAGGTAGCTTTTTTTACCTTCTTTGTAGGGAAGGACAGTGAATTTGAGAGAAATTAATTGCTCAGTATCCCACAATTAGTAAGTGGTAAGAGCTGGATTCAGTTCATGGTTTCATGTGTGTCTAAACTGAAAATCCCTTGGCTCCTAAGAAATATGACCTCACCAAAAGCAGAGTGTTAAAGAGTGGACTGATTATAGGAGCCTTGGGGAATTCGAACCAGTTTCTTCCTGAAGAAAAGAGTAGCACTGGTAGATCGAAACTAGAAAAGGCTCAAGGTTATTTAAGCTTTACATTTTAGAACCTTGTGTTTTTACTGGTAAGTTCTTGCATGAACCATGGAAATGGGGTGCAGCAGTGGGCCTCCAACAAAAGCAAGAATACTCTCAGATTGACATTTTTAATTAGTAGCTCTGCAAACACCCTGAGAAAAGATTTGAAGCATTCTAGGCAAAAAAACAAGGCGGCATATTATGAAGCCCTGTCAGTTGTCCCAGGGAAAGACAACAGGAGTGTGAGGTGAGGCAGTGTTGATGGGAACAAGAGGAACCTCATGATGGTACAGGAAGGGGATGGAGATGCTGAGAGGGGTTTCCAGGTGTGCAGTGCTGAGGATCCATAGGGTTGCAGCTCAAGACACTATATATGGGGGTGCCTGAAGGTTACAGGAAAAGAAAAATGTTTTGGTAGAAAAATCTTGATTTGAATTTGAATTGCCTATGGAAGAGGAAGCTTATCAGAAGACATGGATTCCACAGGTCTAAGCTAGAAGAGTTGAGGCAGCCATCAGCCCCTGGGGAGTACCAATCAGCCAGGAAGAGTTGTGGAAATGAAGCCAAGAGAATTGAGGCTTGAACCCGGGAGAACTTTTGAGTATTATCTTAGGCAAATGCATTAATTGTTAAGACTGTAAAAGAAGACCAAGAAACAATAGTTGAAGAGATGGTAGGTGGTCCAGTTTTTTGGCAAACCCAGTGGTAGTCGCTAAATCATTTGTTATTATTATACTATGCAAAATACAAAAATTGCTGTAGCAAAAACTAGATGAATTTCTGATGCTCAAAAAGTTTTACTTTGTTATCATTTTAGGATCCTTAACTTCAAAGTTAATTCTGTCCTTAATGAAGCTTCATGCTTTTTAATGCATGTGTATAAGAGATGTAAGTCCTTCTTCTCCATCTTTCCCTGAAGAGATAGGGTCTGTAAGAGAAAGATGTTTTGAATTTCAGGCTCTGTTACAAGACTGGTGTTAGAAAGACCACAAGGGAGAAATAGAATTGCAGAGAATGAGTTGAGGAAAAGAGAAGACAAGTCTGTACTATTTTTATATAAGTGTATCCATGACTTTTCTGACTCATTTTATGGACTGCTGTGCTTTTGCATTGAATCAAGATAAAGTAACCTGTCCAAGCACCCTGATAATATAAGGTCACTTAGTGTGGTATATGATCTCTGAGTTTAATAACTCAATTACAAGCCTTCTGGAAATCCAAGAAATAAAATTCTTGAACCTTTGAAGTAATAGACAGGCCTTAATGCCGTCTTCTCCTTTGTTTTACAAGTAAGCAGAGGGAACTCTCTGAGGATGGGTGTGATACATGTTACATGTCAAAAATACGAAGGTCTTGGTCTGCTGATAAGAATTTGATATTTAATTTTATAATCCACAGGTTCTCAAACTATTTCTCAAATTACTAAGTCTACAGAGTAGATAGTAGTATAGAAAGTAGGATTTAATAAGAGATAACTGGAAAAATACTGATGACAAAGGACTTCAGCTAGTTTATTGTAAGCTTCCAAAGGGCAAGAACAGTGCCACTTTGGTGACTAGGTCCCTGCTAATACTAGCTGAATGGGTAAGATGGAGTGTGATTGATAAGGTAATCTTTAAGATTTCATATAAAAACCACCTTGCAAGCTGCTGGAAAGAATTCCCAAATAGATTCCCAATAGAAGGCTGGGGCCTCTTGTTTTTAACTAGTCAGTTTTGTTTAGACAGGATTGTTCAGTGATGGTATGTGTGCCTGAAATAGAAATTGCTACTTTGTATTCCTTGTTGGAAAGCTGTATATTCCAGCAGCCCATAGAAATACATGCTTTAGGAGAGCTGAGCCGTTGACCAGAGGAAGGCTCCAAAACTGTGGTTTGCTGAGCTGAATGGCCTTAAATGGTCAGTAGTCAGGAAAGCCCAGAAACTTAAAAATAGGTTAGTGGCTTACAAGATAACTAACTAGAGTGCATATCTTTGTGAGTATCTTTCAAGCCTAAAAGTACAGTTTTCTTTGGCACTGGAATATATATATGTGTGTAGATTTAATCAAATTTTCAAGTAAAAATGAAACACTGGTAACTGTGTTTTTGAAATAGATGTAAATATTGGAGAAAGAGTACATAGGATACATGTGGGCTTTGTCCTCATGTTACAAGGAAAAACTGCTATCTAAAGTGTGACAGGAGGCTGTGCTCCAGTGGTGGGAAGCCAGTGTAGAATGATGTTTTCATGCTTTCCTATGTCCTATTTCTATGTTGCTTTCTTCATTCATTCCCCAGGACTGGGCATTGAACCCAGGACCTTCACACTGAGCTACATCCCAACTGTTTCTTCATTGAGACAGAATTAGTTGCTAAATTGTCTGGACTGGATGAATTTGTAATCCTCCTTCTTCAGCATCCCAGAGTGCTGGGATTACAGGCATGTACCACTGTACCTGGCTCCCGTTTCATTTTATATCAAGTGTGGATTGAGTAGAACACCTGATGATGTGCAAGGCCCTGGTACTAAATAGTAAAAATGCGAAATGGTACACAGGAAGATTGGTCTCCTCTTTCACAGGGAACTTTCTCTTAAGATTCTCTTAAGAATCTCAAATATCTATAGCAAACTATTTGTCTGTTTGGTGGGGCATTTATGGGTTTCTTCCTTCCTGTGTTCCCTATCCTTACCTAGGCCTCTGTCCTCATTTCCCTTTATTGCATCAGAGCCCCTCAGTATCATATGCAATCTGTCTGCCAGTGTGTTCATAGGGTCCCTCCTTGGTGCACAGTTCTTTCCACTTAATAAAGTGATTCTGCCCATGGATTTAAACCCAACTATTCTGTAAAGATGGGGGATGTGGGATGAAGACGGATTTGCATCACATTTGAACGGGCAGAACTCTTCCATTCCATTTATACCTCTTCTCTGAATTCCAGATTGGCGGCAGTAAGCACACAATGAATGATCATCTGCATGTCAGCAGCCATAGCCACGGACAGATCCAGGTTCAACAGCTGTTTGAGGATAACAGTAACAAGCGGACAGTGCTCACGACACAACCAAATGGGCTTACAACAGTGGGCAAGCCAGGCTTACCGGTGGTGCCCGAGAGGCAGCTGGAGAGCATTCACAGACGCCAGGGGAGCTCTACCTCCCTTAAGTCTGTAGAGGGCATGGGGAAAGTAAAAGCCACACCCATGACTCCTGAACAAGCAATGAAGCAATACATGCAAAAACTAACAGCCTTTGAGCACCATGAAATTTTCAGCTACCCTGAAATATACTTCTTGGGTCCAAATGCAAAGAAGCGCCAGGGAATGACAGGTGGACCCAACAATGGTGGTTATGATGATGATCAGGGATCATATGTGCAGGTGCCCCATGATCATGTGGCTTACAGGTACGAGGTCCTCAAGGTCATTGGAAAGGGGAGCTTTGGGCAGGTGGTCAAGGCCTATGATCACAAAGTCCACCAGCATGTCGCCCTGAAGATGGTGCGGAATGAGAAGCGCTTCCACCGGCAAGCGGCAGAGGAAATCCGGATCCTGGAGCACTTGCGGAAACAGGACAAGGATAACACCATGAACGTCATCCACATGCTGGAGAACTTCACCTTCCGCAACCACATCTGCATGACGTTTGAGCTGCTGAGCATGAACCTCTACGAGCTCATCAAGAAGAATAAATTCCAGGGCTTCAGCCTGCCATTGGTCCGCAAGTTTGCCCACTCAATTCTACAGTGCTTGGATGCTTTGCACAAAAACAGAATAATTCACTGTGACCTTAAGCCCGAGAACATTTTGTTAAAGCAGCAGGGTAGAAGCAGTATTAAAGTGATTGATTTTGGCTCCAGTTGTTATGAGCATCAGCGTGTCTACACGTACATCCAATCTCGCTTTTACCGTGCTCCGGAAGTGATCCTTGGGGCCAGGTATGGCATGCCCATTGATATGTGGAGCCTGGGCTGCATCTTAGCAGAGCTCCTGACAGGTTACCCGCTCTTGCCCGGGGAGGATGAAGGGGACCAGCTGGCCTGTATGATTGAGCTGTTGGGCATGCCTTCCCAGAAACTGCTGGATGCATCCAAACGAGCCAAAAATTTTGTGAGCTCCAAGGGTTACCCCCGTTACTGCACTGTCACTACTCTTTCAGATGGCTCCGTGGTCCTCAATGGAGGCCGTTCTCGGAGGGGGAAACTGAGGGGCCCACCAGAGAGCAGAGAGTGGGGGAATGCACTGAAGGGATGTGACGATCCCCTTTTCCTTGACTTCTTAAAACAGTGTTTAGAATGGGATCCTGCGATTCGCATGACCCCTGGCCAGGCTTTACGGCACCCTTGGCTGCGGAGGCGGTTGCCGAAGCCTCCCACTGGGGAGAAGACGTCCGTGAAAAGGATAACCGAGAGCACTGGTGCTATCACGTCGATTTCCAAGTTACCTCCACCTTCCAGCTCAGCTTCCAAACTGAGGACTAATTTGGCACAGATGACAGATGCCAATGGGAATATTCAGCAGAGGACAGTGTTGCCAAAACTTGTTAGCTGAGCTCGAGTCCCCTGATGCTGGTAATCTGAAAGATATGACATAGCTGAGCCTTACTGGGTTGAAAAGGAGTAGCTCAAACCTGTTTTTATTTGCTTAATAACTCATTTGTATCTTTTCAGCACTTAATTTTAATGTAAGAAAGTTTTTGTTTCATTTTTATAAAATACATGGGGACAGTGCTTTAAGTTTTTATACTTTCTGAAACTTTTTTTGTGTTCTAAAAGTACGATGAGCCTTACTGTATTTAGTGTGGCAGAGTAATAACATCAGTGGCAGGCCATTGATTACATCATAACTGCCACGCATTTACAGATTGGTCAAAGAAATTCACTACGTTTTTATGGTTCATACGATATTCTCTCCAGGGTGATGGCCTCCTCTTCTCTCCACACTCCAGGTTCATGCACAGATGGGGCATGTCCTGCTTCCATTTTCTGTAAATTAATCTTGGCAGTTGTGCAGGTAGAAGGAGAATGGTCACTATGAAAATGATATTCTAAGAAAAACTGCACCTTAGAGATGGTTTTTCCTCAAATACAAAATAAGATCCCCAAGGTTTAAATTGCTCAGTTAGCATTCTGACGTTCTAAAAACTGGCAAAGCAGCGTTTAGTGGATAAATGGAAACGGAAATTTATGTGTTCAGATTTTCTAACACGATCAGCAAACTGTTTTGTCAAAAAGCCTCCTATTACAGAATTGGGTTTACACCTAATTTTAGAAATGTGTTACACGACTATTCCTCACTTCTGTGTGCTCTTCTCTCTCTTCCTCTTTTACCACACATCTGTTGCCTGCATTTTGTTTGTCTTCTCCCTTTGATTGTATGTCCCAGACTGTTAATACAGAGACATTTCAGCTGTGATTGTGACCATCGTTTCATATTCCAGTGTAAAAAAAGAATAGCAGCCTAGCTACTTAAGGTGGGGATTTCCATAGTTCCAAAGAAGATTTAGCAGATTAGAGTGAGTTCACATGTGTTAGGTGCCACCGTAAGGTTCCCTTAGCCCGGGAAAATATCAGTTCTTTCTTTAAAAAGAAAGAAGGTTGAAAGTCCTCTTCATGAACAGAAATCACTGTGGTCCTTCAAGAAGGCAATTTTAACATCACATTTAAAGGGGAGAACTTCAACCTCAAGTTAAATGGTTTGACTTATTCTTTGCATTAGAAGAACCACAGAAATTGCATTCCTCTGTTTTATTTTACATGCTTTTGGATTGCACTGATTGTTTTTGTGGGAATGACACTTTACCTGGAAAAGTAACTGAGAGTTAGGAAAAAGAATATTTTCTCTGAATAATAATTATTTTCACAGTGAAAATTTCAGTATTTTATCACTAATGTATGAGCAGTGATATATGTATATCAATTTCAAGGCACGTGGAAAAATTTTTTAGTATGTGCAATTTAATATAGAAAGATTTCTGCCTGTTTGAACAATAGGTTTGGGGTAGTATAAATTAAGATAAATAATCTTTTATATGCACAGATAATATTGTATTGCCTGTAAATTGATTTACAAATACTTAAAGCATGGTCCCCAGTGAGGCCAAGAAAGTTTCCGGTTAAGTTCTTTTCATATTAACCCTACAATTTCTCTTACTTAAAAAAAAAATGTAGTTTTGAACAAAACATTTTACTTATCTTGAGGCTTTGCCGGTTGATGGTGGAAAAATATATGCTCAGGTAATATTTCAGATATTTGCCAAAAAACAGTAATAAGATTAGCTTATTAGTAAGATAGTAATATTGGTATTTGCTTTACTATTTAAGGTGTCACTGATAAATGAATTTGTACTTCTGTATTTAGAAATTATAGCTTATCTCCCCTAGTCAAAATCTTTAGCGTGTTTTACACGTTTCTGTGTAATCTGTGAAAGTGCAATAATGTTAGTAAGTGACATTTTAAATGATGCTCTTATAATGATACCCCAATCAATGGCTTATAGGGCTTAAAGATTTGTGTGTTTAGTAAGATTTTGGCTTAAAGGTGTAAGAAGTGGAAGACTTGGTTTGGTGGCTTTCTACAACCACGAGCCTCTTAATACTCATTAAGGTTAGTTTTTTAACTCATTATAAAGATTATTTCCCCCTTTCCATTAATGTTTCTCTTCTATTTCCACTCTCATTTTCACATTTCAGTTTAAATATGTGAACCTGAGCCTGCCATTATTTATTTCCCTATAAAATGATTATACATGTAAAATTTTATAAATGAATTAATACTGCTTGTCTTCACCCACCACACAAAACTGGTTCTTATGATGCCAGCAATGCATTTGTGACAGTCTTTATGCACAGATGCAACCGGAAACTTTTAAGCCAAAATATAATGTGCAGTGCTATGGGACTTTCTTTTTGGTCCAGTACAGTGAGATTTCCTTTATTCACAAGAGCCACTATATTTCAGCATTTAGTGATAGAACTGCTTTTTAAAAATTCTTTGATTTTAATGTCAAAAACAAAAATGTTGCATCTTTGTGATTTTTAAAGGTAAATAAAGGGCTCTCTAATAAGCTACTAGGAATTGGCTTGGAAACAGTCCTTGGTCTCACAGGTTACCATTGTCTAGGGATGTCTGAGCTGTTTTCGGATTTAGGAATAGCACAGTGTTGTCTTGTCTTTGGTTGCAGTCTCATTTGGCTTCATTTCTTGCAGCACCTGAGTGTTCATTACCACTTAAGTGTATTGCTACAACAGTGGAACAACAGAGTGATGCAAGACAGTGTAGATTAACAGTAGAGGAGAAATTGTGCCCTTAGTGTTAACAATGTGCCTTTTGTTCTGAATGCCATGTTGTAGGGCATGCATTTTTTGGCCTCTTTAACTCTTCAAATACTAGGCAGTGAGGATGGAACCCACCTCTGCAAAGATACATCTGTCTTAAATACCTAGTTACAGGCCTTAATACAAACCATAAGGCATGAATCATCAACAGGCGCTGAACAAGATAACCATCAGTTAGCTGCACAGGTAATTCCTATGTTTAAGGGGTTAAAGATGGTCTTTGTTGTATCTTAACATCAGACTGATTTTTTAAATGATATTTTTTGTTATGCTAACACTAGACAAAAATCAACTGTATTTGTAAAAATTTACCTCAAACCATTTAATTTTATAGTGTGATTAATCCCAGGGCATTTGGTATGAACCAAAGTGCATTCCTTTTATATGTGCCTGGCTCTAGTAAGGATGGCCAGGGATTTTTACAATTTGGGTGCAAGGCACTTAAGCCACTTTTAAACTTGATGGGTGGTTTGGAGTCATGTTAAATGACTCCATCAGAATGTTAGAAAACACTTTAGGCATCAGTAGCATTGGGCCATATTGGAATCTTAAAAGTGTGAATTATTTTAAAGAGAGCATTCATTTTTGTAATTTTTTTCATCAAGAATATTTCTGGTAAGCAGAAGACTTTTTAAAAAACTGATTTGGTTGGTAAAGGTTTTAATATTGCCCAACATAATGCTGTGGTAGCATTTAAAAAAGTATTTGTGAACTCTTTTGTTTCTTAGGGGCTTGTACATCTCTCTGCTATGGACATATAAAATTAATTGTAATTATACTCAGCTCAACTGCTACAGTTATGTCTAGGCAGAGGCTTGGGTTTTTATCGAGCAACAACTTAGACATGTGACTGTAATATGCTGCAACTGTGTGTACTGAAAATATGTGAAAATGGTTGAATGTGGACTGTGTATATATGTATGTAAAAATTTCTGTGAGATGCTGCTGTCGCCACTTAACATGAAAAATGTTCTAGTGGATTTTAATCCTAGTGGCCAGTTCTATAATACTGTATGTATTGTACAGCTGATGACAGGAGTAAGACTGTTTAGTGAATATTTGTTAAATTTTATTGTTGTGGCCAGAGATAATTTCAGAATAAAATTTTAATGTCCTACCTTACTTTTCTCCCCTTTTCTAACTATAATTTAACTTACTACTCTTGGTCTATTATCCTGGAGAGAGTTTAGAATTACATAGTTCTGTATCAGTGGATTGAGATGTAAAAGTAGTTCATTCCACTAGTTTGCTCATCAGCAGTTAATTTACTGGTTAAATATGAATATGCAAATTCCAGTTTAAAAAGACTAAACTTTTAGTCTGCAGCTCTTGCTTTTCTCAGGTTATTCTATTACTTTACCTTTAGTATTTTTGTGCTAATTTTTTTGGTGTATGGCATCTGCCATGTTTTCTACCATGGTAGAACTTCCCATCTTTTTTTGTTGTTAACCTCAAAGGTAGTAGTTAGCTATGAAAGGAGAGCCAATCAGTTCTTCCTCTCCTGTCTATGTTGTGCACAAGTTCTGGTAAATTATTCTTGTGTGCTGTCCCCAGCTCAACCTGTGCTTTTTATAATGTGGGTGCTTTTGCAGATATTGTACTTGATGTTTTTTATGGTTCACACTTTGGAGATTTTAGTGCCTCCTTTTGTCATGCATGGGTCAAGAAATAAGGCCTGTGAACTACAACCAGCTCATAATGTGTCAAGTTCAAAACAGCAAGCTAAATAAGAGTTTACTTATGGATAATGGCAAGCAGACACTCCAGTAATTTGTCAGACTTTGCAGGGATATTATGTAGACAAATACTTCTCTCGTGTGGGACAACTACCTCACATTTTTATTTACATCCTTCTTGCCATCAGTAGCAGAAGAATTTTTCCATAGTTTCCTGCATCAGTGGTGGGATTTACTTAAACCAAGGGAATACATAACGCAGAGTTCCTCAGCTCAGCTTTCGTGTTACAGCCTATACCAGTGGTGGCAAACCTATGGCACACGTGCCACAGTTGGCTGTTTATTACCGAAGGCTCTAATAAAAGGTTCCCCATCACTGATCTACACCAGCCAACCAAAAGCACAACGATGCAGTGTACTTAGAAATAAATTGTTTTAAGAGTTGAAAATAAAAAAAATGGAATTTGGAGATAAAGCAGCAATTTACAATGTATTGTCCAGCTCTGACTCAAGGCAGTATAGTTCCCATTCATTCTCTTTCCATTTGTTACATCTTTCAATGCTTTTTTTAAGTTGTTAAACATTGTACTCTTTAAGTCTCTATAATCAGTTCCCTTTTACAATCAACAATTATATAAATAAATATCTTTTACAACTTCAGTTGCCCTCAAACCCGCACTGGAGAATATTAATTGACATTAATATTCATCTTTTAAAGAAGGAGAAATTGATTTTATTACTTTTCTGTTTTGGAAAGAAGAACAAAGGGTATTTGTGGCTTTGTCCCATTGTTGTGTTATATTTTTTTTAACTTTGAATTACACTGTATTTCATTTGGGCCAGTAGGCAAATAAACACTTGTCGTGAAGGCTGTCCCAAATGGAAAATGACTGCCAGCATGTTGCACACTCATAAGAAAATTGCATCTTACTACAAAGTCTTTGGTTTGTTTGACTTCAGCCTACTGTTTTTCTATGGTCATATCTTTAGTATCTGTGGTATATTTAATATATGTGCAGGGCATAGTTACCCTTTTCTTGCATCTTTAATGAGAAAACTAATGAATTAATACTTACTCTTCTGACATCTTAGGAAAGTGTTAACTAGACACTACAGTAAAAAACAAGAATGTATTATGTTTGCATCACATATTGCAGAGTATTGCTTCTTGCAAAGAAAAAGCTCCTTTACAGATCTCCCTGTGTGAACATCAGTTTATCATCATATATTCCTTTAAGCTATAATTCTGACATTATTTGAAGAAATGACTTAGTCGGAACTGACTTTGTGAAAGCCATAGTTTGAGGTCTAGGTTATAATCGGGTAATTTTGATCTTGGAAAAATCTGCAGTCATGTGTCGCACACAGCAATTTTTAAAAGGGAGGGAATTTGTGCTAGCACTAGGCATTTTTATTATTTATGTAATTTTTCAGAAATATTTTTCAAATGGAACAAACTACAAAGAACTGAGCACTAAGGCATCTTAGTCTCTTCAGGTGCACCTAATACCTTACATGCTCTTGTGCACAACCCTCAGTTAACTTGTAGGAGAGCAACATGTGTTGCCAATTACAGATTTACTCTTCATTTTCTGTGTTCTTAAAATTTTTCACATTTGAGTATATGAAAATACTATTTTTGACACTTTATCAAATCTCAGGGATTAAAGAATGAATTTTACTGACTATAGCAGTAGGTAAATCTCTTAAATTCAAACTTAGATTTCCTATCTTTTGCTTCTATATCTAAGAAAGTAAAGAATGCCTGCCAGGGAAATATAGAAAAAGTTTCAGATACAATTTAAAAGTACAAGACTGTAAATAAACCAATTTTACAAACTAAAATATTGTGTCTTTCCTTGGTTTTTATTCCAAATTATTTCCCCTTGTAAGTTTGGGGAGTTTTAAATATCAAGATTATTTCTTCATGTGTAAAACTGAACTGTGTTATTTTTAAAACCATAGTTCATGAATAGGCCAGATCAATTAAGTAACAGTTTACTGAATTGTTTTCCAGTGTTTGGGGGGAAATTTGATTAATATAAGCAATTTATTTAGTCCTTCAGTAGATGGCTGTGTAAGTAAATTTGGGCTGACTTTGCATCCTTGTCTCTAAATGGGAATGCCCTACTCAGACTCCCCTTTGTATACAACATAATTCTTGAGAGTTTTGGCTTGGATAGGCTTAAAGTAAAAAAAAAAAATAGAATCTCGTTCACATCTATTACAGATGGCATTCACTTGTCAAAAATGTATTACACTATTGCATGACAAATTGTGGGCAATAGGATTATATAATAGTGAATAAAACATAAATAATTACATGAGCAAAGTCATAATTGCAAGTATAAATACCATGAAGGGAGAGCGTGTGGTGTTGAGTATATAAAAGGCACAGGGCATTGTATTGTCTTGTGTGGAGCAAGGATGACTTCCCTAGGAAATAATTAGCTTTGGAGCTGATGAAGGAAGACCAGGGTAGCTAGAGGAAGTTAGGTGAGCAAGGAAGGTTTGTACAGCTGGAGATGGAGCAAGAAGAGGTCAGTATGAAATCAGCTGGTAGATGGTTGGGTACCAGGCAATGTCAAGCCCTCAAGTATTTAAAGATTTTTGGTCTGTCCTAGTGTACAAGGCAGCAACCAAAGAGCTTTGTGGAGAAAAATTCCACAAGAAAATTGGCCTTCCTTGGTTGTCTTTTGTAGAATGTATCAAAAAGTGTAGGAATAAGTGAAGGAAAATCATTAGAAAGCAGTGGCAAAACATGAACCATAGAGGGAATGGATATTTAGAGGCAGATTAAAGGGCTTTTCAGGAAGCAAAAATATTAAGGCAGTAATGATGAGGTATTTGTGTATAAAATGTATGAAACATAGCTGTAGCTATTTCTGATTTGCTACATTGCCCCAAAGGGAATAATAGTGTCTGACATGTTGAAGGGAAGAGGCTTGTTATGTTTAACTAGGAAGACAAGATTAGAAAACACTAAACAATTTCAAAACAAAGATAAAATTTCGAGTAGTAAAGGTTATTTGCATTGTTGTAGATAAGTTTCAAATAGATGTGTCTCCAGCCAGGTCTCAATGGAAACTATATAGTTAGCTAAGAATATTCTAGAAACAAATTGCTCTAATGGAGAAACGTGTATCATTCACTCATCTGGCCTTTTAATATTGATTGATCATCTATGTGTATAACTTTTTGCATGATGCCAGACAGACTGAGGGATGGAGAGTGGTTATTTGGAAAGTTAAATCTTGGCATTCTACGTGTCCTCAAATGAGCTGTGTTGTTCATGCACTTCATATGTGCCATCTCTTTTAAACATGCCATTCTGCATCACTGCCCCATCCCATGAGATTCATCTCAGAGCAGTTGTCATTCCCTTACACAAAGTCCTCTTAATCTCCACATTAAGCAAGTGGCCCTTATTAAAATAAGCATGGGTCATCTTTTTCTCTGCCCTTGGAAGAATTTCTGCTAACTGCAAGGTGTGTGGAACTGAGTTTAAAAGGATAATACCACCTTCTCTGCTCCTTCCTCTATCCTCCTTTCTTGGCACACACTGGGAAAAAGATGGACAGGTTATCTAGACATGACATTTTAGTCTGGAAGATCGATGTTGAAGAGATAATCACAAAAATGTCAATTATCAATTGTGAAAAGATCCAGGATGGAAGAGTAGATATTTTGGGAAATGACAAAATACCTGGGGGAGGTAAAGGCCCCTGTGCTAGAGGTACTTTAAAGCATCTGATGTCCTGAAAGGTGTGGAAATGCAAATGTCTGGGAAAGGGGAATCCAGGACTGGGGCTCAGCATGTGACAGAACCCTGTGTGCCCAGAGTTTGGCAAGCAGGGATGGATGGTACAAAATGAGAAGGGAACGCAAGGTCAGTTGACAAGACAGGGTGAGGAGCTGGGAATTTGTTCTGATTGTACCAGAAAGTCTTTGACAGGTTTGATTATGAGACAATCATTCTAATTTCCTGTGGAGAAAAGCTAGAGATGAACCAAATGAAAGTGCTGATACCTCATGAGATAGAGGAATGCTAACTATTTGGGAAAAAGCAGGGAGAGGGAGAGTGTGATAGGAATAATAATGGTCCCAGATGACAGGTTCTTCTTCGAAGATAAAATGAGATGGGGTGAGGCCATGCAGGTAGTGTTTCTTCATTGTAATCATATAAATCCCAAGGAATCTTGAAGGTTTTTAACTGACAGACTTCAGAAGACTATTTGCCTGTAAAACTGGAAGTTCACAGATGTGTTTTTATTAAGATATAAAGGGCATTTAAAATCATTACGAAAAACTAAACATTGATGCTCTGTGCTTGCAAGGCTGTGTGGTGCCACAAAACACTCATTTGTTGCAGAGCCTTCAGGGAGCACCTTAGTCTGCGCTCAGGGCATTAGAGATGTTCATTTGCCTTCACCTGGCAATTCTACTTCAAGATTATCAACCAGACATAATCCATGACATAAACAAAACTGATGGACAATCTAACATCTAATAGCATAAATGGAAAAAAAAATCATGTCTGTCAATGAGAAATTAATAAATTATGCTAAATTTATTTTTCCATGAACAGAAAGCCCACGTTGTAATACTAAGCAATGACAACCCTCCCAAAAGAGCAAAAACCAAACCATACACAAAATAGCACAGTATTGAACACTGTCCTTGCCCAAAAAGGCAGAGACTGCGGCAGAGGGCTGGCATTGGTAAAAGAAATAGAGGGAAATTCACCAGTGTGCTAAAAGTAGCTGATTTTTAATTTTAATTTTCTTACATTTTTAAACCAATCTTCAGAACAAGTATTCACATTTTTTACAATTTTTTTAAATGCAGGACTTTATAACAAAGAAAAATATATGAAAGGAAAGGAATAAAATGGAAAGAAAAAGAAAACCTACGTGCCAAATAAACAGAGCATTTTAATACTAGGAGGGAGTTCACTTTCCATCTTGTGGATTCACGCCAAACCATTTCAGTTCTTGCTGTGCATTTTCTCACCTCCAGTTCAAGCTCCCTGGGTGGGATGCAATTTTCTTCCAGACCTGGCTAACTCCAGCTGTCTTTAGGTATCACGTAGTCAGGACTTCTGCCCTGCCTGTTCCCCATTCACTCAGCCTTCCTCAGATTGAGTTGCTCCTACTGTGGTCTCCCATTTTTGTCTCAAGCCCCAGTTTCATAGACCTTAAACTTCAGCATCAGGCTTGGTTTACTGTGGGTAATCATGTCCCGAGAGGGCAAGGTATTTCTTTCTTGTTTACTATGCTATCCCCAGTGACTAACATAAAATTTGGCACAAAACAAAGGAAGAGGGTTCAAAAGAGATGCACGCAAAGGAAACTATCACTGCCCCTTCAGGAAAAGGCTTCAGAAGAGGCAAGTAAATGAAATGCATCAGCAAGTGGCTTAAAAGAGGCCAGCGGTGAGGGAGTGGTATGGTCTGTCCAGATTTACTCAAAGAGGAGTATTTGTGGAAAGATGGAAACAAAACTACCTGGAAAAGGTAGATCCATTGACTATTCTCTACCAGGTAGACAAAAATAAATAAAAGTATGGTACCTTCTTATGCTTAGGCTCTCTAATGAGCTCTCATCACACTAAGGAAAACTGAGTAATTTCCTTGATGTGGGCTTCAGAACCCTCTATGATCCGGCTTCTGTTCCTATCCAACCTCATTTGGTTCTATGCTTGTCTAACCTGGTATGTTCTAGCCACAGCTCTTCTGATGCAAGAGGTGATCCACAACTAATAACTGAAGCTTCAGTATGTTGGAAGAAAGTAAAGAAAAAGTCAGTAGAGAGCAAAAAAATTAGAAATGTTATATGCCAGGAAGGCAAGTAAGTTTCATTTCTGATGCCAGCCTTTGAGTGCTTATTAGGGGCTGCCTAGAACCCTGTTTGGGGACAATGACGATTCTTCAGGGTTGAATAAGAAATCAGGCTGTGATTGAAGTCTGTCACAGGGATATTGAGGGGGAGCTCAGCAGTTGAATGGGCTTCTCTGTATTTCAGTATGCATCACCTCATCTCTCGTCTTGACACCTGAAATTGTGTTCAGGATATGGCTGGTACTGGATCTTAATTTATGTTTAGGTAGTTGTTTTTCTTTTTTTTTTTTTTAAATCAACATAGCATTAGAAATGTGAATATTTCTATATTAATGTAGCTTTACTAATTTATTCTTTTTTTTTTGAAGAGTAGAATATATTTATAGAGAGAAAGCTTCTGTCTGAAGAGAGACAGAAGGGGGTCCCGAGCAGGTTGCCCCTTACTAATTTATTCTTTAATATATTTGTATGTGTGTATATCTTCAGTGGATTGGATGAAGGACAAAAATATTTCCTTGCATCTCAATCTCCTTTCTTTTACATTTTTAATGCTTGATTTTTTGGGGGGTAACATCAGGATAGCAGCCAATTCTGAGTAAAAATCCACTGACAGGTCTCTGGCCAGAAGTAAGAGGTATCTACTAAAGACAACAGTGTAGAAGGGAGCTGCACTGAGTTTTTTTTTTTTTTTTGCATGTTTCAGATACTTGCAGTCTCCTTTCCGGCTTGGAATCTGCAAGTCTCCAACTTCCCGGGGTAATAAGAATAGTAAGAGCTCAAGAACAGTAAGGCTTTTGGTCAAGATGGTCATATTCTTGTGCATCTTGACACAAATGATGACTCCTGACACAATTAATGGGCTTGATTAACCCAGTGACCTTCATGAATGATGAAAAGGGAATATAAAGATGAGAGGTTTTTTTCATTTTCTGTTTTGTGTCATTTCATTTTCTTTTCCACTTTGGGAATAAGCTTCTCTCTTGGACTTTTTCTGTTGTTTCCTCTGGATTCAGTAGGAAATAATACACATTATTAGTCTGCTTTATATTACAGCAAATACTACATTCCACTTTTATCTCTTTAATGCACCATGCTCTCTTGAAATGTGATGTTTAAAACCCTGTATAGAATATTTGACCCACAAGCCCATGCCCCAGATGTGCTCAGCACACCATTTAATGGTGTTCAGATTAACCTTTGGGCTCCTGCATAAGTTTACAATTGTCATAGCTCCATAGTTTAGAGAACCTGGCACCATGGCTACTTCTACCTTTTACAAAGTGAGTGCCTCTATTGATCTTCTCCTGAAACAATGCCAGGAAAGATTGGTTCTCTATTTGGAAGTTGCCAAAGCTTCTATTATCACCACTTTGCAGAGCAACTGTCCTACACAATGTCTTTCTTCCTCCTACCGATGCCTAGATCGGCCTCACCACTGTCTGAAATTCAAAGTGCAGCACAATGGCAAGTAGAAAAATGACTCTGCCAAAAATGCCCATGTCCTAATTCCTAGAACCTATGAATATGTTTCAGGTGCTATAGATTGCACTATGTCCTCTCCCAATTCTGGTGTTGAAACCCTAACCCTCAATGTGACTTATTTGTAGATAGGACCTTTGTTGTAAGGGTGGTGCTGTAATCCAATAAAACTGGAGTCCTAACAAGAGGAAAAGACATCAGGGCATTTGTACACACCAGATACACCTTGTGAGGATATGTGTAGTAAAAAGGCAGCTATCTACAAGCAGAGAGGCTTCACCAGAAATCAACGCCACTGGAACCTAGATCTTGGGCTTCTAGCCTCCAATACTATGAGAAAGCAAATTTCTGTTGCTTAAACTGCCAGTCTGTGACATTTTAATATTATAGTTAGAGCAGATTAATACACATCAAGAGATGGAGTTAAACTAGCTGATTAGAGCCAGGCATGGTGGCACATACCTATAATCCTACATTCAGGAGGCTGAGGTGAGAGGATTGCTGTGGTCTCTCTCTATAGTGAGTTCAAGGCCAACCTGAACTACGTAATGAAACCAAGACCTTGTCTCAAAAAAAGCAAACCAATCCAAATCAAACAAAAACAAAGACAAAAAATCCAAACAAAGCAAAAACAAAAACAAAAAAAATCAAAATGAATAGATTAGCTGATTAGAGTTTCTAATGTGAAACTATCTTGTGAAATTATCTTGGGTTATCCTGTTGATCCAGTGTAATAAAAAATGTCCTTAAAACTACAAGGAGAAGGCAGGAGGAATGCAGCTGCTGACACTGTTTTAACCTGGTGCACTGGTCAGCAGTCTCCAGAAGAACAGAACCAATAAAATGTATAATTGTAAAAGAGAATTTACTAGATTATGCCACTGATGAACTTCCCTTTATTCCTCTTTTTGTCTCCATCTGAGCTCTCAGTATTGTACAGCGGTACCCGCATTCAGGGTGGGCTTCCCCCTCAGCTTTCTGACCCCCATGCCAGTTGTGCCTGTGGCACAACAGAGACAGGCGTGGATGCGTGCATATAGGTATGTATCTGGAACTATAACTTACCAATTTTCTCAGCATCCTTTAATGTAGTCAAGTTGACAACTGGGATTAATCATCATACCTAGTGAAACCTGTAATGTGTAGAACTGTAATATGATAAGTGCATGTTGTTTTTAAGCTACTAAATTTTGGATAATTCATTACACATCAAGAGAAATTAATTTTAATCAGTTATAGCATATTTGTATATTAATACTTTAAAAAGAATATTTTGGATATACACACATATTTGGTGTTTTTTTCCTTCTGAAAGAAAAATGTATGAAGAGAACAATAATGTGACAAAATATATAGTGCACAGCCTACGAAAATTGTCACTAAGAGAACTCTGAGTAAATGGGACCAAAGAATTGTATAGCTCACATTTTATTTTATTATTTATTTGTGAAAACCAAAATTCAAGCCTAGGGATGTAGCTCAGTCCATGGTGGAGTGCCTGCCTAGCATGCATGAGGCCCTGGGTTCAGTTCCCAACTGAAAACTTTCAAAATAAGCACAATTATTGCTGAGTCTCATTAAAATTCAATTATTTAAACAGAAAAAAATTTAAGAAAACATCTGCCTAAAAGGAATTATTGAATAATGAGTCTCACTTTAATCAATTGGTTCTGAGAGAGAAAAAAGTGTAGTTGAGTAGTGTGTGTATTGTGTAGTGTATTACGTGTTGTGTAGTGTGTGTGTGTGTGTGTGTGTGTGTGTAGTATTTTTGTGGTTTGTTCAGGGATTTTTAGGGATTATCTGTGCATCAGGACGCTCTGCCACTGGAAGCAGCTTCTCTTTATTATATGCTTTTCTCTCTTGGTGTTGTTTCTTTCTTTGTCAGTAGTCTGTCTTTATTAGTTGCATCACAGTGACAACCATGTTATCTCTGCTGATCTGTGTAAGGGCTTTTCTTAACACTGGAAACTTTCTAAGTACTCACAGTTCTTAATATTTCATCATCTGCGTGAAACAAAGCAAGAGCCCTCACCAGCCTCTGTACACAGTCTGCTTCTCTTCGTTGGAAGGAGGTGATGTCCACCCTCCAGCCTTCTCTAGTCTTTAGCCCTCTGTGTTGTATGTGGTTTGCGCCAATTTGGCATTTACTCTTTAAAATAAATGTTGCTTTATTGTTTTGGCTTCCCTGAAGCTTTAGATAGTAGTTTTTAAAATTCTCCTTTTCACAGAACACACAATTTGAAGAGTGTTGAAAAAACAGTATTTAAACCTGACACTTAAGATGACTGTCTTCTTGTAGGATAAGTAAATATTAAAGTTACATTCTCTGGAGTATTTTTAAGTAGGGAGAGAACTTTTAGCAATTGTCAGAACTGATTAGTACTATGAACAATTTTAATGATGGAAACTTAAATATATAAATATATATAATGATCTGACTCAGTATGTTTGCTCCTAATTTTTACCCCACACATATTCAATTTTAAGACATAATTCAACTGAAGTTTTTTAAGATTTTCTTGTGCGTCTGAATTGTTTAATTGTTGACACATATATTTCCAAACATAACCTTACTGGAGAGTCAGTGTATTTGGATAATAATTAAACAAGGCTTGTAAGACTCTTTTAAAGAAGCAATTCATACTATAGCAATCCATACTATACAGTTTTCAAAAAGAACATTTATTCACAGAGCTACTTGGTTTATTTTCATTGGTTTGTTTTTTGTGACATTAGGCAGATAATTTCAACATTTCTATTTCTGCCTTGGGGCAAATGAGCATGTTCCTGAAGGTTAATCACATGAATGTTAAATTTTTGTTCTCTGACATCAGTCATTCATAGAGACCACCTGGGTATCCAAAATCTATATTTATGGCTTCACTCTATTATGGTTTTGCATTATTCATCTACTAACTATTTGTTGAATTCCTTTGTTTAGCATTGTATCTCAGTGAATGAAGAGAATAAGATTTAACACTAATAGTTTTCTAGTAATTAGGAACGCTAATTATGTGTTGGGCCCCATTCCCTGTAGCTTTGTCATGTAGGTATTATTTTTATCCCCATTTTACAGATAGGAAAGCTAAACCATAGTCAGAGTGTCTCAGCTGTGGCTATTATACCACAGTGACACAGACTGGATAGCTTAGACAACATTGATTTCTCAGGGTTCTGGTTATGGGAAGTCCAAAATCAAGGTCCTGACAGATTGTGTTCATGAATTTTATGTGGCAGAGAGAGAAAAAAAAGAAAGAGGGAAAGGGAGGGGGAAGGAGGGAGGGAAAAGGAAAGGAAAGCAGAAGGGAGAAAAAGAGAGAGGGAGAGAGAGAGAGAGGGACAGAGAGAGAATCTTTTCCTCTTTTTATAGGAGTACAAATTCTATCATGGAGGCCTCACCCTCATGACCTCATGTAACCCTAATTACTGTATCTCCCAAAGGACACTCTCCTAGTACCAGCACATTGGGAGGGCTTCAATTTATAAACATTACAGGGATGCAAATATTCAGTTTGTTACGGAGTAAGCAATTCACCCAAGGCCCTCTAACTAGTAAGTGGTAGAGCTGGGATTGACTCCCAGGCTGCAATCCAGATTCTGTACTTTTAGCCAGTGTTTATAAAGTTGGTGAGTGAGTAGCTGACTAAGGCACTGATGATTCCCAAAGTTCTCAAAACATAGTGAAAAACTTGGCCAAAAATATGTAAATTATGGGAAACAAGGACTACTTGGAAAAGCATGAAAACTTGAAATGTGTACATGCAACATCTACATGGGCTTCTTCAGAAGTACCTCGTATTTCTCCCCTATTACACACACACACACACACACACACACATGCACGCGCACACACACAGAATCACTCTGTTACACAGAGGTTGAAGGCTCTTGCACCCTGGTTCTGGAAATTGGGAAAACTGAGCCCCTGAGCACTACAGACTTGCCAGAGAATGTGAAGGATAATACATGTTTGTGGAATGTTGAAGGCACAGGTGAAAGATTTGGAAAATGAAAATTCTTGCTAAATTTTATATTTATTGTTATTTATAATGATATTGTCTTTTGGAAAGCTTTACTGTCCATGTACTGTGTTGCTTCGGGGCTGCCTCTGGGTTTGTAAAGTAGATGCAAGAGCAGATGTGATTGATTACTAAGAAAATGGCGCTGACCTCTATGTAAAATGTACGGGTTATAACACACAGTGCTGAGGCTTTTGATCGAGATCTTTGAAAACATCGCATGTGTACACATTAAATAAAAGATCATTCCAATTATTTTAGAGCTGTACTTTACACAAAGGAGCTTTGTAAGTAATGAGTAATCAAAATAGGCTTTTGATTACTATACTAGTTTTAATTTGAACTTCCTATCATTGATATCCAAATTGTTTTCATAGTAGGGACTGTGGCTGATCTGAGCATGAGACTAAGTTCGTTCCATTCGTAGGTTTGATGAAAGAGGAAGAGAATGGGAAACAGCATTTGTTGAGTTTGTCCTTGTGCCAACCTCTCTGTTTAGGGATGTTCCCTTTTCTGATGTATTTAATCCTCAAAACAACCTTGCAAAACAAGTAGCTATGTTTTATAGATGGAAGAACTTAGTTTTAGAGAATTGAACACATCTGGCAAAACTGGAACAAAGATGCATTTCCTCTTCTGTCTTTTCTCACAGTTGTTGCCACAAGTCCACTGAGCCAGCTGCTCTGAGAGTCAGAGAAGTCTTCCCAGTGGAAGCAGGGTTTGAACACAGCCTTGAAACCTGATAGGAGAACTCCAGGTGAATGAGGAGAGTGAGGGCATTTCAGGCAAAGAAGAGGAAGTGTGGACAAGGATGCTCTGCAAACTAAAAATAAATGTCCAGAGCAAAGCATGTGATTTATGAGGCTTGTGGGAGGTCCAGCTGCACAGGCAGGAGAACCCTACTAGGCATCACCACTGGGCATGCCAGGTGGTGACCCACAGGTGCAGACACCGGAAACGTTTATCTTCAAGTTTTCACTGATTGGAATAAAAAAGTATGGGATAATTAAATAACTTATACTGAGTTGCTTCTTCCACTTAACTTTTCACCTCTGAATTCTCAGGTAACATTCCATAAATGTTACCAACATAGTCTTTTTTTTTTTTCCAACATAGTCTTTTCCATACCATGGATGGAAAAGATGCTAGGCTTTTTGTTTCTGGAGGCTGGCACACATTTGCCCTGCTTCTAAATCTGTCTTTCTGAACCCAAGTGTAGAAAAAGTGCTGTCACAAATTTGAATCTACACATGAGACTAGAGATGGTTAAGTTTTTCCATAGCACTGTGGAATCACTAGTGTTTATCACATAGCAATTTCTTAATGAATATATGCATGTATGCAAAATATATAAGCAAACAGATTCTGAAAACTTCTATCAAATGCCTGTAAAACATCTGAGTCCTTTGATACATCTGAGAGAACAGATGAGTACATAATGAGTACAGTAATAAATTTTTTTCTTTTACAGTTTACAAATTTGCTTTTCAAGGAACTGGGGGCAGTCTATTCCAAAGAAGGTACAATTACTGCATAAAGTAGTTTTTTTTTTTTTCAGACAATATTTGATTTGATTTTTAAACTTTGTTTTCCATAAATAGGTATTCCATACTGGTGCTGTTTTAGGCTGACATAATATTAGTATTTACCTTCTTTTTATTATCTTCATTATTACTATTTTAATTAGTAGTGACTTTATAACATTGTGAGGCTCTTTGAGAAATATTAGTTTTTTTGCTCTTCCAAATGAAAAGTGGTAGAGTTTTGAAATTTCACTTCAAATAAATAATGGAATATAATATATTCAACTATGTGTTTCAATCAGTTTAGGGACAACTTTTTAAAAATTTCTTCCTTATCATATCGGAGCATTCTTTGCCAAGTAACTAAAACTAAGAATCTTAATAATTTTTTTCAGGTGATAATATAATTTTGTACAAAGATACAGTGCAGAGCAGAGAGCCTGGATATTGTTGGAAGAAAATTATATTTTCCTATAATTTCATGGCTTTTAAAAATGTTCCCATTGTGTATCATCTTCACAGCAGTTGATGGCCATTAATTTAATTCACCTAAGGCAGGAAAGGAAGAGTGACTGGAGGTTGTGGAGGTGTGGTATTGTAAGGACTAAGTTATTATGCTCCAGTTTTTGGCATTAGTACCCTATGCATTGCATTAGATTCTTTTTGGAAGGTGGAGGAAATTCAGAAGAAAGTGCAGCAAATAACAAGCGTAAAAGTTCAGTGAGGCATGGTTAGTGGAGCTAGAAATATTTAACTTGGAGAGGATAACAGGAAACAGAACAAGTTTCAAATATTTGGAGAGCTGATGCGTACTAGAGAAATTAGGAATTGTGCGTACCACCCTGTGGCTCTGTGTGAAAGCTGTAGCGTCTTTTGAGTCAAAATAAAGAAAAATTCATGAAGATATTAAAAGATATGATGGAAATTATTGTTTAGGATGGCAGGCAGACATACATGGAAATCCTTTGTGCTCCCAAGTTCCACAGAATTGTCAGTAAGGAAGAATGAACAGTAATAAATTAAAGACACTGCCAGATACTGAGGGGGAATCAGAGAACTATAGAGACAAGCTTCTTAATAGTGGGAATACCTGGAACTGTATTAACATATTAGATCACATTCACAGGAGAAGGCTGGAATAGGGGCTAGTGTTATTTTTACTGGCAGCAGACCCAGAGAGAGGCTCAAAACTTGAAGTATAAAAGGGGAGTTGGAAAGAATTCAACTGTGGAATAACGGTGTGAGTCACAGTCCTCTTCTCCTTCCCTGCGTCACATGCTCAGGCAAAAGCCAGACAACCAACCCTTAAAATAACTGATAGTTTTTATGAGAAAGAGTCCTACTAAGCATGATGTCCCCTCTGAATAAATTCTCCTCATTTTTGCTACAAAATGAGAGAAGTAGCAGGTCACCCTACTTCCTCTTTCTTCACAAAGTCTAAAGCAAAGGCTTCCAGTGATGACCACCTTTGTAGACAGAAGAGGAGAACTGGGAAGGCAGAGATATTTGCTGAACAAACTGGTCTTCCACAGTTGTAAGTATGAAGCAAACCTCAAGGATTATAAAAATCAGAGGAAAAGTAAGGATAAAAAGAACATGTTGAGAAAATACACTGACTGTGGAGGAAATATATAATTCAGAGTATAAGCATTCTCTTTAAAATCATTCCATTTAATATCCTCATAAAGAGAAAAAATCAACGAAAATCAGGGCAGGGCAAAAATACATTTCCAAGAAAAAGAATAACCAACACCAAAAAGAGTTCTCAAAATATAAAAGTTAATTGCCAAAGTCAAAAATTGAAGGCCTAGGAGAAAAAATTGAAGATGGAAGAAGAGATTATAGAAAAATAATCTAAACATTCAAAAGTTATTCAGAATGAGAAAACAGACAAAGCAGAGAATTGGAGAGAATCTTCCAAATGTGAAGACATAGGGCTTCAGACTATAAGTGCCTAGATTTTGCAAAGTAAGATGAGCGAGGAAAACTACCTCAAGACATGTTCTTATGACATCGTGCATACTGAGAACATGAGCAAGATTCTAAATCCTAAAAGAGCTATTCGCTCAGAAAGAAGTGAGAATCTGAGTGACATTAGCTAGATCAACAACTGTAGGTGAGGAAAAGAAAGCGAGAAGCATGCATTCCAAATGTTGATGGAAAATATTTTTGAACCTAAAATTCTCCCCCTTGCCAAACTATCAATCAAAGTGAGACATATAAGAACTCAGGTCATTTACTACCCATAAACTATTTCTGAAAGAATTACTCAAGCAAAACAAAAAGGAATCCAAGTAACAGGAACTCATAGGTTCCAAGGAACAGTGGATCTTACCCAGATTTGTAATGAAGTCAATTCCAAAACAATAAATTTGAGGCTAGCATAGAAAGTCATAGGTCTAAATTGAACCAGAAATCAAAAGCTCTGTGAAGAATCCTTTTCAGGAGGATATGGATTTCCTCTACAAACAATAATAAGAAGCTGAGCAATCTTGTGACAAAGCAAAGGCACAGTAGGTCATTATGATATGGTGCCATCTCAGCTCTCTCAAAACTTTAAATTTATTTTCCACTTTCACTAGCAAGGAGTTACATCCCCACTTTAGGTTCAGTGACAGTGCCTATTTTGTTCTGCAGGAAACAATGTATGTTCTTGTGAATACTGCCTTTCAGTTTTCAATTTAGAAAGATCAATCTATAGACAATGCCTAGAAAAATTAATTCTACTTGGAGGATAAATGTGAGAACAATAGTAGAGTAAAAGTTTGAGGAGAGGAAAAGAGGTGAATAAAACATAGTAATTCTGGATTTCTTCTATCAAAAGGGAATTAGGAGATATCTACATTGAGGGGTCAAAATAGAATTTTAAAGATATTATTTAAAACTGTCAATTATAGGGACATGTGCTTGGTAGTATAGTCTAATTTTTCAGAACATAAATTCTGCAACCAGATACCTGGGTTTGAACTTTTATTCCACAGTTCTACTTGGAAGAATTGCTTAATTATGTCTTGGTATTTTCTATAAAAAAATGAGAATAAAAATACAACTCACAAAGTTGTTCTAAAAATAGAAATTAGAATAATGTCTGGCACATTAAAATGAATGTTTTACATGAATCTAAAATGATGATACCAAAGGAAGAGTGGCAAGATCTGTCTGCTTTCTTTTTTCACATAATAATTTGGAGATTCACCCACATTATTGTGTACAGTGATACATTCTTCATGTGATAAACCATAATTAACATACTCACCTACCGATGAAGTTTTTTCCACTTTTTTGACCATTAGAGATAGAGTTCCAGTGGACATTGACATATAAGGCTTTATATGAGCATGAAATTTTATTTCTCTTATATTTGGAGTACAAATCCTTGATCAAGTATATGATGTACAAATATTTTTTCTCAGTCTTTTTATTCTCTTAACAGTGTCTTCTATTGAACGGGAATTTTTATTTTTTATGATTTGCAATCTTACTCTTTTTTCTTTCGTGGGTTATGTTGTGAAGTTAAGTTTACAAAATCTTTTCTCTAATCGTAAAGATTTTCTCTTGAAGTTTATAGCTTTGGGTCTATGATAAATTTAAGTTAATCCTTACACATGACTAGATGCATTAAACAAAATTATTTGCATATGTATTAAATTGTTCCCGCACCATTTGTTGAAAGACTATCCTTTATTTGCTGAATTGCCTTTGTATTTTTGTTAATTGTCGGGTTTTCAAATAGATGTGGGTCTACATATGATATCTATTCTATTTCATTGATACATTTATCTTGATTCAACTCTATACACCTGATTAGTCATATTAGAAGTTTTGGAAACAGTGTTAATTTTTGTTCTTTTTCAATATTTTGGCTATTATTGAACCTTTGCATATCTATATGAACTTTAGAATCAGTTTGTTGATTTTTACAATGAAAAAAAGCTTCCTGGGATTTAATTGTGATTGTATTGGATCTATAGTTTAATTCAGAATGAACTGACATCTTAACAATATGGAGTATTCTCACAGGAATATTTCTCCCTTTTATTTAAGCCTTTAGTTTTTCTCAGCAGTGTTGTTATTTTCAATGAACAGATTTTGTGTATATTTGTTAGATGAATTCTTCTGTACCTATTATAAGATTATTTAAAATTTTTTATTTTCCAATTATTTGATAATAGATAAGGAATAAGTTAATTTTTGCATATAGATCATGCATTCTATAATCTTGCTAACTCATCTACCTACCATAGCTTTATTTTATTTTATTTTATATTTTGGTGCCAGGGATTGAACTCATGACTTAGCATTTGCCAAGCAGACGCTTACACTGCTAAGCTAATCCCCAGCCCCCATAGCTTTATTTTAATAGGCTATCAATTTTTCTACATCAATAATCACATCACTTGTATAGACAGACAGTTTTATCTCTTATTACCAAAACTGATTGCTTTTCCTTTCCTTCTCTAGTTACACTGGCAAGTCTTAATACAATGTTGAATAGAAGTTTGATAATTAACATCCATGTTTTGCCCTCTCTTGGAAGGAGAGCATTCAGTATTTCACCTTTAAGTAGGGAATTAGCTTCACTTCTTTCAAAAACACTCTACTGTGCTGAGGAAGTTTTCATTCCTTTATAGTTTGGTGTCAGTTTTCATCAGGAATTACTATAGATTTTGTCAAAATTTTTTCTGAAACTATTAATGTAATAATATGACTTTTATTTTTGCACTTGTTAAAATAGTAAATTGCATGGACTTTTAAATGTTCAACCAATTGTGCCTTCTTTAAATAAATCTCCTTTACTCATTATGCATTGTTATTTTTATGTATTGTTGGATTCGAGTTTATAACATGGTAAAATCTTAATTGCAAATAACTTGTTCCATGAGTGTTCCACAAGGTGAGTAAACATTTCTAACATATTTTAACTTGATAAACAAGTGATGTCTTACAGTATGAGAAGCAGATGAAACTGAACATCGTATGATCACAACTGAGCCAGTGGCTCTGGCTCGCTCTCTCTCTGGAATTGTGGGTGATCATTTCCCAACAGCAAGAGGTCATGGAAGAGACCTCATATGAAGAAGAGACAGAGAGGAAAGTAGAGGGATCCCTCACTTCAAATTAGATAAAGAAGATGTCTAAATATGAAAAACACGGCAAGATTTTGTAGAAAAGCACCACTGAATAAGGCTGTCGCAGTGTGAGTGATGAATCTCTTTAATGACGCTGCAAGGTCACATTTCCATGAAACCCTCAAAAGGAGACAAAAGCAAGTGTCATTGGATAGGGTCCTTGTTAAAGTTGCATGGAAAGAAAAAAAAATTCTGTTAAACCAAGACAGCAGTGTTAGTGGCAGTGAAAGTCATCTTACACAGTGGCCTTTCTCTCTCTCATTTCCCTCACACTAGCCACAGAGATTTTCGAAGATAAGTGCAGGTTATTTGAATTTTCTTTGTATTTTCTCTATTATTTTGTCTAATATTACAGTATTATAATCATTCTACAGGAATACAGTATTTTCAGGTGTGGAACAAATTAAGCTTTCATTATTTCTTGCGGGGAAACTCACTTTGATATGCAAGTGCTTTGCATTACAAGTATGTTTCCTGAAAGAAATTATGCTCCCCAAACAAGGTTTTAGAGCATATTGTTTTAAATTTTTTAATGTATATTTGTGAAATACATTGATCTGCAGCTTTGTTTCTTTTTATGTCTTTGTCTTGTTAGTGCCCAGACATCTAGCTGGTATCAGAGTAATTCTGGCCAGGTAATTCCAGCCTCATTATGTTTAATGAGTTGGGAAGCATTTCCTTCTCTTAATTTTTTTGAAATATTTTGTGACAATTGATATTATATCTTCTTTAAATATTTGATAGACTTCTCCAATGAAATTATCTAAACTTGTAGTTTTTCTTTATGGGAAAGTTTTTTTTTTTTTTAATCTACAAATCCAATTCTTTCATAGGTATAGGATTGTTCATGTTATCTATTTCATTTTAAATTAGCTTTGGTCATTTATGTTTTTCAAGAAGTTAATTTCACCTTAATTGTTACTTATTTTGAGGTAAAGCTGCTTATCATATACTATTTATGTATTTGTATGTGTTTGCAGTATACAATGTTTACATGTCTTGTATAGAATCAGTACAAGTGCATAACATACCTTAATCCCTTTTCTCGTCCCCTTCCCATCTCTCCCTATTCATGTGCACCAGATCTGCAGTAATCTCTCCTTTTTTTTAAATCTCTGACATTGGTTAATCTGCCTTACCTTTTTTCCCCTCCCTGATCAGTCTGGCTAGAAGCTTGTCATTTATCTTGATCTTCTTTAATAGTAAACTTCTGAGTTCAGTGATTTTTCTCTACTGTTTTCTGAAAACACATTCCATTGAATCCCACTTGGGATCTTTATTATATTCTTTTTCTCCTTGAGTTTCATTTTGTCTTTCTCTGGCTTCCTAAAGGAAGCTGAGGTCTTTAAGAAATTTTTTCTTTTCTATTAAAGCATTTAATACTATGAATTTCATCCTTAAGTGCTGTGAACTTCCTTTATGGCATCCCACAGATATTGATGTTCTTTTTTCATTTTTCAATTGGCTCAAAACCTACTTTTTAATATTACATTTGATTTCTTTTTTATCTATTGGTATTTAGAATTATGTTGTTTTGTTTGCAAAGACTTGAGAATTTTTCAGAGAACTTTATACTACTAATTCTAATTTAATTCCATTAATAGTTAGCATTTCTACTTTCTTAGACTTGGATTCATTTGCATTTATTGAGTTATATTTTATGGTGCAAAATATGAAGTATCTTGGTTAATGATCCATATGCATTTAAGAAGAATGTGTATATAGCTACCATAGGATATTTTTAAAAGCTTTTTACTAACATTGGTGGATAGTTTTGTTCTTCTATATCTTTACTGAATTTCTTCTCCACTATAGATTATCAAGAAGGAGATGTTAACATTTTCATCTATGGTTGTAGATTAATCTATTGCTCTTTGTGGTTCTATGCTTTTTTCATGTATTTTGAATTCATTTTGTTAAGTATGTAAACATTTAGGATTGCTATGTAGTCGTGATGAATTTATCCTTTTTCATTATAAGATGACTTTGTTAATCCTTGGTGATATTATTTGTTCTGATATATACTTTCTTCTTCCTGCTAATTAATATGTTTGGGTCACCATAACAAAATGGCACAGACTGAGTGGCTTAAACAATAGAAATGTAATTTCTCACAGCTTTGGAGTCTGGAAGTCTAAGATTGAGGTGCCAGCCAAGTTGGTGTTCAGGGAGGCTTCTTGGCTTCTTTCTTGCTATGGCCTTCCCTGGCCTTTTCTGTGCATGCAGGAGGAGAGCAAGGAAAGGGGGAGTTGTGCTGTTTCTTGCTCTTCTTATAAGGATACCAATCCTATTGGGTTAGGGGTGAGGGTTCTCACCTTTATGACCACATTTAACTTTGTCTCCTTACATCCCTCTTTCCAATATGGTCACAGCCTGAGTTAGGGCTTCAATGTATGAATTTTATTGGGACAAAATTCTGCTTATAATACTATGGTATACCTTTTTTATAATTTTACATTTAAATTACTGTATTTTTATATGTAACTTATATTTTTATAGGGAAAACATAGTCATTGCCTCAAGGTTTACAGTATACATCTAATTGATTATAGTCTATCTTCGAGATAGTCTTTTCCCATGTGCCATTTTTTATATATATATATATATTACATTATATATATTTTAGATTCTTTTGCTATGTTTTCAGGTTCACAGCTTTTCTTCTGTGGGTTTTATCCTGCTGCTAATGTAATTCAGTTTAATTTTTAAAATATCAAACAAATCTTTTTTTTATTTCTAGAAGTTTAGTTTGTATCTTTCTAATACCTTCCCTATCTACTTAACTTTGAAAATATATGATATACAACAACAGTGGCTGTTCAATATTCTCATCAATTCTTTTTTAAATTTTATTTTAAAGAGGACAAAACCAAGCAAAATAAAACAGAATTAGGCCAATCAAAACAAAACAATGAAAGTGATGCAAGACTTCAAAACAAGATAATAGAAAATCAACAATGACTACCATAACATATCTTATTATCTTCAAAATAGCTGATCATACCATCAGACATAATAAAATGAAACAAAACAAAACAGAATAAAACCAAACCAAACAAAACAATGAAAAAGATGCAGGATTTCAAAATAAGATAATAGGAAATTAACAATGGCTACCATAATGCCTCTTGTTATCTTCAAAATAGCTGTCCAGACCATCAGACATAAGCAAGTAAAATTAACCAGACTATACAAGAACTAAGTTGTTTCTTCACTTCAGTTGTTATCTTTTCAGAAATTTCAGCTGTGAGGCTTCTAATTTCTACTATGTCCGTGTCTCCTGAATTTGTTTGTGGGCCAGTGGTCGGAGATTGTATTTTACTCCTGCATCTTGACTATCCTTGTCATCTGCCTCAGATTTAGTTGGTTTCAATTAACTGATGTTTTTACCATAGTCATATTATTTTGTTTCTTTGTCTTCCTGATAATTTCTTTATTGTAAACTAGACCCTGTGGACATTTCCCTATTTGGTATTAGATTTTTAAAATTATTATTATAAATATTCTTCTGTTTTGTTTTGGGATGCAGTTAAATTGCTCAGGAACTGATTGTTTCAGGCCAAACTTCTTGAAATTTATAAGACAAGACCAAATCAGTATTTAGTCTAGAGATAATTTTGTTTCACTATTTGTTACTCTATCCAATGATCCATGAATTACCAGATGTTCTACTATGGCTACTGGGAATGGGCACTATTCTTAGCCATATGTGAGACTTTGGTACTATTCCTCCTAATATTTTATGAGTATCCTTCCTTGGTTGTGGGTTTTTTTCTCATATATATGCAATGATCAATAGTCCCATGAATACTTGAGATAAACCCTTTACAGATTTTCATGAGAACTCAAAGGAACATCTTCTAAAGATGCTAGTTACAAACTTTAAATCTTTCTGGGACTAGGCAGTTATGTTCATTATATTTCACACATATGGCCTGTCACTGCCAATAATCAGGATGGGATGGGGATAGATGGACAGTTCTTGCAAAATTGCTTTGAATGGGCAATAAGAAATGTCAGTGGCCTTTTTGTGCTAGAAGGTATTGTTATTTAGGGAAGCAGTTTTACTTTTCTTATATTTTATTGGATTATATTAATTTTTTTTTTCTTGTACCAGGGATCAAACTCAAAACCTTGCACTTGCCAGGCAGGCGCTTATACGGCTGAGCTAAATCCCCGGCCCTTTGATTATATTAATTTAACTAATTTTCTAGAATGAATATATTTTATTTATGCATTAGAAATATTTTTAAAGTAATCTGAACAAAATGACACCCACCAAGCACCATTATTTGCACCACTCATTCACCATTTTCTGGCTGCCTGCCTCTGAGTTATGGGGAGACATAGCCAGAGGGGTAGGCATTGGGGCTTGCAAAGGCTTGTATTGTAGTTCACGCTGTAGGTCTTTACAGCATGACCATGTGTGTCTCCTCCTGAGGTGCACCTGTACCATGTGTTTTCCTCTCTGGATCAATGTGAAGATCCTGGCCAAGGCCTTTGGAACAAAGCGTTCTGGATCAATCTTATTTCTTGTGTCTCAATTCATATCCAGATTTTCTTCTCAGAATTCCACAGACTGAGCCCTTTAGATTTTTTTCTTTCCTGTTATTTGTACTGCATGTTCCTACTTTATGCTGTGTTTTCCCCATCTTTGTGTCATTGAATTAGTGCTGTTTGAACTCCTCCTCTTGCTTTCTTTTCTTTTTGGTGGTGATGGTGCCATTTATTTCTTCCAATTGTCTTGGGCTCTATTACTCCCTCAACGTCACTTCTGTTGTGACTGGAGTCTGTTATTATCTCTATATTCTTTTACATTTTTCTCTTTTTCTTCAGTAAGAGGCTTTTGCCCCTTATTTCCCATTCTTGCTGATACTAAGCAACAGAAAAAACCTGAGACAGAGCTACCCAGTCCTTCTCTCCATCCAACCTTCTGCCTGCATTGCTCCTTCATTCTCATTGCTTTACTTAATCTCTCTTTGCATTTGTCACACCCAACCTGTGATCTATTTTCCACTTTTTCACTTATATGTTAGAATTGTGAGAACAGAGCTTATGTTTCCCCTGTGTTCAATAATTATCTGTTGAATAAAATGATGTCTAGATGAACAAATGATTGGTTGGTTATTCCTACCACAAATCAAGGTGTTGATTCTTCACTTTTATATTGGCTCCTTGCAGCTGATCCAACTGGTTTGGGATTGTTTATTATGAATATTTTTATGTAGTTTGCTTACCTCATGCTCCATGCAGTCTTTTCTTATATTTTATCTGATTATATTAATTTAGCTAATCTTACTAGAATGAATATTTACTTAGGCATTATAGATAGTTTAAAAATAATCAGAACAAAATGACATCCACCAAACATCACTATTCCACTCATTCCATTTTCTAGCTGCCTGCATCTGAGTTATGGGAACACATGGCCATTCTCATTAACAGGAAGGGTTGCTGCATCTGGGATTTCTGTATCTACATTTTTATTACCATGTATGTTGATGCATTTCTTTAAATATTTTGGAAATGGAGGACTTTATGCATAGAAAAGAACTTTCATTTATAGGTGTTAGAATAGGAACATAATATTTAATTAGCTGGGTGTAGTGGGGCACACCTGCAATCCCAGTGTTAGGAGGCTGAGCCAGGAAGATTGCTGCAAGTTAAAAGTTTACCTGGGCTACATACTGATGGCCTGTTTCAAAAAAGTGTGTGTGTGTGTGGGGGGTCAGGTAGCATGGGCTAGGGGTGTAGCTCAGTGCAAAGGTACAAAAGCTCTGGTTTTAATTCTCAGTACTGAAAGCAAATATTTAACAAGTTGACAATTTGAAGCTATAATTGTCTTAAACTCACTTATAAGCTCACTTTATAGTTCTGATTTTACTTATAAAACAAGTGATTTTTATATAATTTGAAAAAATTCTTTCACTCATTTTATTAGTTCAGTCTTGGCAGATTAAAGTCTTCTAGTTATGGGAATAATCCATTAATTAAATTTCTTTAAACTTTTAAAAACATTTATAATTTATTAAACAACTCAGATGCCTGAAACGCATCAAAATCAAAAGATTTGTAAATCTAAAAATTCAACCCTAAAACTGAAGTGGATCATAACATTCAAATACCTTTTATAAACCTGATTAAATCATCAAAACTTTGCAACATAAACTGAAGACAATAAAATTAATTATAAATTTGAAATTGAAATCATGAGGTTAAACTTGTCAGATTGTTAGTTTTTCTTAAACTTTACAAAAAATTTCAATGCAAAAATTATACCTTGTGTTTCTAGATGTGATTCTATTAAATACTATCAGTGCTAATGAGTAGTATTAATACTGTGGATCTGATTTACATTGTGGTCTTTATGCTTAATTTTAAATCTTTCTGTCACTGTAAAATCAGGAGTTTCACCATCCAGATATGGGGCTGTTGCTGGCTGGAAAGACTGTGATACAGTTACACCAGGGGATGAATGAGAGGGTTATGAGCTTCTGGGATGATTCCAGCCAAACCACAGACAGACACTGAGTAGAGTGCTATTTGCCGTCTATGCACACGCTTGTTCTTTTGTGGGGACTGATTTGGTAAACTGTGTCCATTCCAACTCCAGTACGCCTTTCCCTGAAGCTGTTGTAACATTTTAAAACACTTTTGATAGACAGAATCATGTACTGCATTTAGGTTGCCACACATTGCCCTTATCACTTTAGAGTCTTCATTTCTTTCACAGCTTCTTTAGTTGATGGTGAGGTTATAAATTTAAAAATCCAATGAACTAAAAGCAGAAGTAGAAAAGAAAGTAAACTATCTGCTCATATCATTGAAAGTTTACAGGAATTCACAGATTCGGAGATAGCTGAATCAAGGAATTAATACAATCAAATAGCATTAGCAGGAATCCATCTCCACTCCCATATCTCTGCCTCTGTTTCCCACTGTCTGTTTCCCTTATCTCTAGGTTTTGGGTTAATTCTTAGTTTTATTTCACAGGGTAGCAACAAAGCTCCAGGAAGCTGCAGAGTTTTATGGTACTGACAGCTGGTATGCTTGGATTATGTCTCTTCATCTGGATCAGTCAACTGATTCGTCACTGTTTATTATGAATATTCTTGTGTAGTTTGCCTTACCTCATGCTCCATGCAGTACACATACTTTTTACTCTATGCAGGGACTTCTGATGCATCTGGAGCTTCCGTATCTATATGATTTTTCTTACAATGTGTAGTGATGAGAATATTTTGAAAGTGGAGGGTACAAGTCCATATGCTTCCTGACTAGTACTAGTTCTGCTTGAACACTCCAGATCACAAAGCAACCCTTGTAGAAGCGGATGCAAGATTCTTTGATTGATAGACTCAAGAAAATTTTGAAAGTTGTGGATGGGTAGTTTTCTGCAATAAAGGATGCCAGACAAATAAATAAGTAGCAGATGCCCTCTACAGTGTGGAATAAATTCAGATAATTTTATGAGATTCATGTACATCGAGTCTTTTGCTGAGCCTGCTGCCAGCTATAAACCTTGTCGGTCCCAAATGGAAAAGCATTTGGCAGCTGATTTAATTCAGTCTTGTCTTCCTTGGCACAGCACTACTTCATTTTTGTTTTGTTCAGCTCCAAATCTGTCTTCTGCTTTTCCTGGAACTGCTAATACATTATAGTCTTTATCCAAGTCACACAAGGTCTCCTATATTTGCTTTTAATGTGGGATCCTCATCAAGTTTTCCCAGAATTCTTTCCTCTTTCCTATAGATACATATTCTGTTTCCCAGATAAGCCAGATTCTTAGGGATTTGAGTTACTGAAAAGATTTTCCTTTATGTGTATCTCAGTTTATGCAATAAATTGAGTTCCAATGCATTATTAACAGTCAGTCACTTTTAAAATGAATCCTTAAAAGACTTCCCATCAAAAGATCTTGTGTGTTTTTAAAAAATAATTAATTTATTTATTTTGTTCAGGAGATACAGAGCTGTCTCTGGTTCCTGGGCTCCCAGAGTTGACAATGATGATAATAGATATGTAAGTTGGTACTGGTATTGTGATAGGTATCTGTGTGTAGTATGTTTTAACTGATGGTGTGGTGAGAGTCATATGTCAAAATTCTATTGTTATATAGAATGAAATAGGCTCAAATGGTGACTGACCCAGTGTCATGCATCCAGTAAGTAGACTATCTAAGATTTGAAACCAGGTCATCCCAACCCTGTTCTTTATACTGGAATTTGAACCATGGAACTGTCACCTTCATTTTCATTTTCTTATTTCTCCTCCTTTGTTTGATCAATTTTTGTTTTTCCTTTCCAGCCTGTTGCAATCTTTTGATTCTTCTCCCTTATCCCTTAATGGGATCTTATTTGCCTTTCCCGTAATAAGCCTTTGGTAAGAGGTTGTTGATGAGACAGTTGTGATATCAGCTTATTGAACTGTCTACACTCATACTTCCACAGTGAGAGACAGTTGATCTCTTTAAAAACCCTTGTAAGGAAAGGTAGGGTTTTTTTCCCATTTCACATATAAGAAAATTATACACAGAAAATAAACAAGTAAGCAGACATCTGGGATCAGCTGTCTGTATGAGAAAGAGGTGCTCAAGGCCATTGTATAGGTCATATCCAGACTTTTGAAACCCAGAAAAGCAAGTAACAAGCCTGTTTCACTTAGAGTAAATACCTAAGTCCTTTTGGTGGCCAGATGCCCTTTCCTCTCTGCGTCCTCTTTATATTCTCTGGCATGACTGTGGTGCCCAGGCTGCTCTTTCTACAGACAGGCTTTCTCTGCCCAGGCTTTGCTCTTGCTGTTGTCTCTGCCTGAGGTCTCTCCCAAGAATCCAGCCTGTCTTCCCTCATTCTTTAGGTCATTCATCAAATATCTCCTTTGTACTGAGGCCTTTCTTAGATACTGTCTCTGTCTTATTTCTTCTGCAATTCTTTTTCATCTTTTGTATCTTGATTTTTGCCAAAAGAACTTAACACTTACTAAATTAATACTATTACTTTTAATTTCCCACTACAATTATGCTCCTCTAGGACATGATTTTACCTGATTTTTTTCACTAGTACACAGTCAATGCTCACTAAATGTTCATGGAATGGATGAGTGAGTAAGTAAAGACATTTCTTCATTCATTTATCCCAGAGACACTGGTCACATGGAGGATGAGTCAGCCCTTACCTTGTGTATGAACACCTCAGGAGGGAGGACAATAAAAACCCATTGCCAATCAGGAAAATAAATGTGCAGTCAGGTGTGCGGTGTAAAGACTAGTATAAAATAGCTGTCCTGATGGCTATGCCATTGGAAAAACCCAGTTTGAGACATGGAAAGATCTGTAAGCCAGGGTCGGTCAGGGAAACAGAGGGAAAGAATTCTAGAGACAGAATCCATTCCCTTACTCCAGCTTCGGGTTTTGTCCAGGGAACTAGCAAGGCAGCTTACAAGGTAGTTAAGGACCAAGCAGTATACAGCTCTTAATTTACATGTAACTGATTTGCATATTTTGGAGTACATTCTATTAATATTCTAACACTAATATTGGAACACAATCATTTAAACTGCCTGCCAGTGCTTTATGTCCAATGTGGGAGCTCAGTCCAGGAGAAAATTAGGTAACCAAGGGAGTAACATTACTCTCCCCTGATTTTTAACAATGTGCCACCTGACATGGAATGTTTTTCAGTCCATTTGTTTGCTTGAAATTCAAATAAAATCATGGCTAGAAAATGTCTGTTAATTTGAAACCTCAAGAAAAGTCCTAAATAAAGGAAAGGACTGTCACCATCAATGTTGAATTGGAAAATAAGTCATTTTTGAATGACTTTAAAGAGTCATACTGTCTCTGATAGCATTACACATTGCATTATGTGAAAGCACAGTCTGAGCAACGCTCAATAATGCCACCGAGATTAAAGGAGAAGCTAATCCTGGAAACAGGTGGCACTGACTTGAGTGCTAGAGCTCCTGTAGGGGAAAGCCAGGGTGTGGGCAAAGCTGTAGGCTGAAGGTCAGCAAGGCTCAGTTCTGTACTGCCAATCCATTCCAGGTACAAGCTTTGGAAAGGCTGTAATTTTTTGGTAACTTCTTTCAAATTAATTTATTACAATATAGAGAAATAACCAATCCATCAATATACTTGGAAAGTGCCTACTCCTTTAAATATATTCTATTTAAAACATTTATATTAATTATAACTTTAAAAATACAACTTTTCAGATAAATTAACCAAAAGATTGTAAGGCTTAGAGTCTAGGAGTAGCCTTTGTGTTACAGTTACAAATATCCATCATGTAGGGTAAAAGCAAATTATAGCTCCATGTTTCAAATCCAACTACCACCTGCTTTTCTGCAAATAAACTTTTACTGAAACACCACCCAACCATTCATTTCTGCGGTGACCGTTGTCTAGTGCTACTTTCATTACATAGCAGAGTTGAGATAAAGGTAGTTATCCTACCAAGCTTAAGATATTTGTTGTCCGGCCCTTTACAAAAAACAAAAACAAAAGCAAAATATAACAGATGAACAAACAAAAAAACAAGCTTGCCAACTCCCAATCTAGGAGAAGGAAATTTCTATTATAAAATCTGCAGGTGAGTTTACTTTTAAGCTAGCCCATTCTTCTAGGATAGCCTTGAAAATATTGTCACAACGAATTGCTTAAAAGTAGCAACATGGTTTTGTTACTGTATTTCATTTTGATTGTGAGCTTTTACCCCATTGTGTTAACAAAAATATTGTTCTGTAAAATAGAATTAGGAAACAGTTTAGATAACACGGTGTGAGAGACAGTGGCCAGACTTTGCACACAGTGAGAGCCCACAAGGCAAAGAGGCTAATAAAATGAGGGTGGGGTCGAAACTGAGTGTGTCTCCTTGGTACATATATTTCACAGCTGTACTGCTGAGACAGATTGCTTGGAATGCCACAGATAGGCTACGCCAAACAAAAATGAGAGCATGAGGAAAGTTTTCTAGTGAAAAATATTTTTCCTTACAAATTTGAAATATTTTCCTTTCTATGTTATATTCTCTTTTTCTCCTTTTGAAATAGCATAGCGTCATTCTTTGCCAAAAGTTTTTTTTCCTCCTTTTGATTCCTGCCCAAAGAAAAATAAATTTACCTGATTCACATGGATCATTTGATAAGCTTACTGTGCTTGTCAAAAGAAGTTGAAATAGATTTTTTCAGCAGATGAAAATAATAAAATTGCCAAATTCAAATTAATTTTTTCATTAATTAAAGGCAGAAACATAAGTAGTTTTAAGGCAACAGAAATGTTCTTGGCCTGTGAACTATAGTACGTTTCTTGTCCTCATGATAGGAAATGAGATCCATTTAGTAGTTTTGTGACCTACGACAACCAGGTCTACTTTTTAGGGAGTGGGGAAGGTTGTCAATCAGCAGAATTTTCAAATAAGGGCAGTAATCACTGGTCTGAAGAGACTGAACTGAGTTATCTAGCCCATTTAAGTGCGTATGAGACAGAGATAGACAGAGAGTGACAGAGAGACAGAGCCAGAGACAGGCAAAGAGAGAGAGAGAGACAGAGACAGAGACAGAGAGACAGAGAGAGACAGAGAGAGACAGAAAGACAGAGAGAGAGAGAGAATGAGGAGGGATTGTCCTTGCGCTTTATGGTCTGTGGTTGCCGAAATCTCACCTCCTGAGAATTTCATGGAGACCTGGAATAGAGAAGGAAGTGAAAGTAAAATCAACTATTTCTGTTACTATTTAAAACTCACCCTAGGAAAAAAGCTTTGCAGGGCAAAGAATTCAAACTAAATGAGGCTCCTGGCTTTCTGTAGGCTTCAGTGATTCAAATCAGCCCCAGGGCTACCATGCAGCAGTGACTACTTCAGGTTGGCATGAGATAAAATCCTGCTGAGCACATGGAAACTGGTCATTAGCAAGGGTCTCTTCAAAGTCAAAGTGCTTGAGCCACTTTCATCTCTTAAAAATATTCACAGCATGTTAAAAAGTGAAGAAATACTGAGAGTTACAAATATTGTGGTGCATTTTAAAATGTTCATTTTGAGTGTTGAGTATTTTGTCATTTAGAGAGCACAGTATGCTGTGATTTCTACACTATGATTTTAATCCATACTTCTTCAATGACTGGTGCCTTTTCATGTGCTTATTTTCTGTTTGAGTGTGTACACTTATACAGTATCCATTCTGATACTTGCCCATTTTTCTACTATCTCTCTTATTGATTTGAAAGAATGTTTTATATATTTCAAATAAGAGTGCTTTTTACAGATGTAGGTATTGAAAATCTTAGTCTATGACTTTCATTTAAATGGTTTTGGAGAACTGAAGTTGTTAATTTTAATATAGTTCAATGTTTTTCCTCTTTATCTTGGGTTTTTACTGCACTTTTTATTACTTAAGAAATCTTTGCCTGAGTCATTTCTCATGAAGGCATATAAATAAAGGATGGAAAGTTGTTATGATTGTGTTGCCTAGAGTACCAGGCAATACTGCCAAAATAGCTAAAGGTTACCCTACGAAATAAAAAGGGAAAAGGTTTGCTTGTGCTTTCTTTGGGAAGACATGGTAGAATACACAAAGTTAAGTGCAGAGGTCCCTATAAACTGCATTTTTATGACATATTGTGAAAGGTGGATGTCTTAGCTACTTTTCTCTCACTGCCGAGACAAAATATCTGATACCCAAAGTTAAAGGGGGGAAAGATTGATTTAGCTCACAATTTGTAGAGATTTCATCCATAATTGCCTGGCTCCAAGGCATGGTGGTTTGGCAGAGAGGCATTTCAGAGTAGAATCAATTCATGGCAAGTGGAAGATAGCAAAAGCAAGCAAGCAAGGGACCTTAACAGTATCTATCGGCTCCCTTTACTTTATCTAACTACTTAGAGTGGGTAGCACTCGCACCCTTAGTCCTAGTGCCCTTGATCCTTGCATTCACCATGAATCAATTCTAGTGTCACACACTAAATCCTGCCACCTCTGAAAAAGCCCCACCTATGACTGCATAGGGCTCTGGGGAGACATGTAAAAACAAGTCATAATAATGGAATATCATATTTGGGAAAGACAAATACAATTTGATGAAACGGCAAGGTACTCTATGAACAGGGAATGTAGATCAGCAAAGAGAGTCAACAAGTATGATCCTAACACCCAAACATTCACACCCCATCTGGCTTTTTCTACTTCAACTTCTGCCAGAGATCAAACCTACAGACCTAAGCATTTCCACCCAAGATGTAGACAAAGCAAACAAATAAAACAAATAAAAACAACTGGCTGATAGCATGCAGAATTCCTACCAAGTACCTTGAAAGATTTTTCACCCATGAATATGATGAGATGAAATGTTATTCACTGGTCTGATTATCTTCTGTTTGATGTGGAACTGACCTGGAGAAAGGAGATAGTCTGGATAGACCTGATCTAATCACAAGAGACCTTTTCAGAGACACCAGCTGGTGTTAGAAGTCAGAGGGATTGCAAAGAATAAGAGGGCATTGACTTGAAGGAGGAAGCTGAACGAGAAAGAACTCAGGCAACCTTATGGAGCTGAGAAAATCTCCCTGCTAGCAGACATCAGAGTCCTTAATCCTACAACCACAGAGATTGACTTCTGCCAGTAAGCTGAGCCAGCCTGGAAACGATGTCTCTCCTGCCTCAGATGAGAACTTGATTTGGATGGCAACTTGATTTTTCTCTTTGCAATACCATGAAGGGAGAACTGAGAGGCTTCTAATCTATAGAACTGCCAGCAATTGAACAGATATTGTTAGAAGGTGCTAAGTATGTGGTAATTTGTTGCACAGGAACAGAAAATAAAACATGGAATAATTTGAGTGATTGTGAAAAGCCATATTATCATAAGGCAACAAATAATGAAGGTGATGTATTAGAAGAAGGTTTCAACTGTAATCTAAAGGAAAGTTATGGGATAGAGATCCTCTGGAATTCCTTGAAAGAAAGAGGCAGGAATAACATCAAAACATGAGAAAAAGATAAATAAGAGAAAGAGAAGAATGAGGAAAATATGACTGTCTCCATATAGATGTATGTGGGACAAGTATAGGAAGTGTTTGGCACCCTTATTGAGTTTAATTTCATAAATAAATCATAGTGTACTATAGTTTCACAAGTACTGGAGAAGTTAAGTGGCTCCTAGGTGGTATTCACAGGTATCACAAGCACTCAGAAAAGTCATCAGAATTGTCCATGTTTCTCAACATTTTTAGAGTAAAAATACACTCTTTTGTTGCCTCTGTTCCTTGAATTTGAAAGATCTGTGTGAGAGGGTACATGAAAATATTGCTGGAATTTTAAACAATTTGTCTGTAAGGTAAAGCTATTTATTAAAAATCGGAAGTTCTCAACTGTATAATGTAAGAAGAGCAAGACAGGCTCTCCTTGCATGTGTGGTACAATGCAGTGGGAGGTAGTACTTTTTGGAGCTGTCACACAGCTGAGGATAGACCTTATGACACTGACTTGGATTCTTTTGTTTTTCTATACAGGGGCACCGCATTCTGATGACATTCTTAGCTGTAGAAAAGGAACACAAGCTGCCATGAAAAAATATCCTATTATTTTAAATTAAATCTGAGGCCTTTAAAACAAATGACAGAATTCTGCATTGCCAGGTACATCAATTGGTTTTACTGTCACGGGGACAAAACACCTGATAAGCACAACTTAAAGAAGAAAGGATTTATTTTCACTCAGAGTTTCAGAAGTTTTAATCCGTAGCCAGCTGGTTCCAAGGAAAAAAACGTAATGGCAGAAGGACAAGGTGAAGGAAAACTTTTTACTTCCCAGCAGCCAGAAGTGGAGAATGAGTAGAAGAGCCAAGGTGAGAGACAGATACAGGGTCCGAAGTAAGTGTGGATCTCAAGATGATTTCACAGTACAAACACATCTTGGTAACAATCACCTAGGATGAGAAATCTCCGCTCAGGTCCCCTGGCAATTCCAGTGACTCTTCTTCCCCAGCCAACCTCCACTCCACTCTTAATACATACATTTAATTTCTTTCAGAATGCTAAAATGCTTTTGAAGCAAAATGGAGAGCTATTTAAATTTAAAAAAAACTAGAAAGAGAAAAATATCCCAAGGTCATGGAGGTCTTTTTCTATTTTCTTAAAAAAATATTTTATGTTATCTTTTGCACTTGGTTTATGATTCATCTCAATTTAATTTTTGGTGTAGTGGTAAGACCAGAAAACCATCCATCCTTGACCCAGCTGAGATAAGCTGGTAACTACATGGGGACCCCATCTCTGGCAGATCCAGGACTTCTATTTTCATCTCTGGAGACCATTGAAAACTCTGATTTTTTCAGAGACATAAAACTTCTGTTTTTTAAACCTCAAATCCTGATATGTCCCCAATTCAGCAAATGTCCTGAAGAGAATTCCAGCTGTGTATTTGAGCCCTCTATGTCTATTTTAGGAATCTTCTGATTTCTCTGTCCCCAGCTTCTGCCAGGACCCCTGTGAGCAATGCCCACTGGGAAGCAGTTGCTGGGGTCACCGAGTTCACTTCTGAGAGCTTCCACATGGTCCCCACAACCCTCCAGTTCTTTTTGCATCAGCCACTCCTATGACTCTCAGACAAGTGATTTCTGCTTTTAATTTGGCCTTTTTTGTTTTGCAAAATGGGTCAGGAGTCCCATATTGCCACCGGTTCTCCATGTTACCTCAAACAACAAATCTATTTTTAATTGTAACAATGAAGTTTTGAATAAAAGACCCAAGAGTGCTATTATAAGAGGTAATATTAAGCATCTACAATTCAGAATTTCTTTGTCCTCTGTGGAGAACACTGTGATTTGCCAATACCAGAGCTGAGTCCTGACTGCTTGGCCCCATCCGTCCCTCATTTGTAACAAGTGGCTTAACTTCTCTAGATCGCATCCTATGATTGTGGTATTTAGGGTTCATCATAAGAGAAGAATCTTCTCAAGTGCTTTAAACTGTTAGAACAAAAGACAAACTGACTGATGTGGTTCACTTAAAAAAAAAGTGTCATAGAAATTTTCTTAACCCCTTTTAAATGCTGTATGTATCCTTGAAAAACCAAGACAGTATTTCTATAAGGCCACAAGCACCCCAAAGCTATTGAAACACAATCCCTAAGGAAAGGATATTGAAAGCAAATTTCATTTTGCTTTTACACCGTTTCTTCATGGTTGCTTCCATGTGCACTGCAGCAGCTTGGGTAGGAACATAGGTTTATGTAAGACGAAAAGAAAGCCATCAATTGATACCACCATAGAATTAAGCCAGAGCTTGACTTGATATTTAGTGTCCTAAGAAGAAATGGAACTCAGCATTGCTTTTCCTCTTTCATGCTTGAATTTTCAACTTGTGATGCCACATTATCAAGTAAGGAGTTTTCAACAACAGAGGCTGGGATGGATGAGCATAGAGGTGGCCTGTATAATTATCTTTATCCTTAGTAAAAAAGAAGGATGAGCTGTGACTCCTGTCAGCTGTCTTCCAGCTGAGGAAACTTCATAACAGTGTATATAGGACAGCAGGGACCTTAGAAATTCTGAGTGATTAGCCCTTTGGGAGAAAAAAAATGCATCAATAATTAATTGAGGTTGCTTTTTAAAATAGGGTCAGAAGAAAATGAATGCTGTCTAGGTGAAAGTCAACATTCAGAGATAACCTCAGCTAATAGAGGATATGGTGGCTCAAAAGATAAACAAGGGAGAACGTAGCAGATGTACTATAAAAACAAATGAAGGGAAATAGGGAGGGGACCCAACACAGGATGAGTCCAGAGGAAGAAATTACTTGGAGACAAGCCAGGGAAAAGTGTAGAAAAAAAATAGGTTAGAAAAAACAATCAAATCTATAACATCGTGTGATACCAGGGATTGGCAGCAGACATTAGATTCACTAGAAAAGCCTCTTATGCAAAGGTTTGGACCTTGGCTTCCTCATTTAATAGTAGGGACCACCCCACTAGGAATTTTATTAAAGGAAAGAGACAGAAACAGACATGCTAAACAGGAGAGGGACCAACAGCAGAGTGAAGCTCCTGCAGGAAGTCTCTCAAAAGAGTCCTTTGTCTCTCCATCCTTGACATTTCATCTCTTATTCCTGCACATGTCTTTTCTGGTTTTTCTGCTTTGCTTTTGCATTCTTTTAAGGAAACTTCTCTTTCTTTTCACTTCTGATTATTTATTATTCCTTATGCAATCATCATGAGGCATAGACATTAGAAACGGGATAATATAAAAATAAAGGTGATAGTATCTATCATTACACATCATCATATCATTTATTATATAATACACTTCATTCTATATTCTGTGTGTTAATATTAGTTTTGCAGTTGAGGATACGCATACACTATTTTTGAGAAACGTCTTTCTTTAATGTGAGATGTTAATGACTCTGGATTTGAGTTTGATATTGACATTTGATGGCTCACAGTACTTTTCCAGTCTTTCTTTCCTGCTTGCTTCCTTGTTTCATTTGAGATGGGATTTCTCTGTGTTGCCCCGGCTGGCCTCAGATTCCTAGGCTCAGACAGTTTTCTCCCGAGCCTCCTGAGTAGCTGAGACCACATGCGGCACATGCCCCTGGGCCTTGTTGTGGGCATTCTGCCTCTTGACTGATCTCAGAATACCCATCCTCAAACCTGTAAAATTCTGTTATTATTTTGATGTAATTTCCCTACATTATAGTTCAAGGAAACCATTGAGCAAGTTGTCATCATAAATATAACGATTCCTGGTACTCTTGAAAGCCACTTGCTCTCGTAGTTCAGGAATTCTCCAGCATCCTTACAAGTGTGAAAAGTACTATGAAATATGGAGAATAAGGGTTTATCCAATACTGTACAGAAGTCAGAACTAAAGTTGGAGTTTTAAGGGAAATATCTTATTCTTGACATTGGACTTCCTGCCCTGGGAAACAATGAAATAAGATGGGAAAATTATAAATTAGAATTGAGGAAGTATTTTAATCAAGTTTATACCTTTTCTGAGTAAGAACTAATATTTCATAAGTAATGGCATTTAAAAGTAGTACTAATAAAAGCAATGTGATTTTTGATAATTTGCCTCTTCATCTCTCATACTTAAATTTGTCACAAAGCATAAATTTTCATGGTTTTAGTATACGAGTGAAGAAAATAAAAGATACAGTTATTTGACTTGTCCTGTTCAAGTGCTGATTTATGCTGACAAATTCCATACGAGTGATCACCTGCCCTTTTGGAAAAGAATGAGAATCAGTTAAGATGACATCTATAATTTTCAAGAGTGTTTTAAGCTACCATTAAATACTTTTAAAACAGACTGTGTGCAATAATCAAATATAAGACATTCAGACTCCTTGTTCTAATGATGTGGGAAGGCGGGCCTGACAGAGAGACTGCTAGACTGGTCAGAGTTTTATGGTGCAGACACGAAACTGATGGAGTACAGAGGTCCGATGGTGGTGAGGAGGATGAGATGAGTCAGGAATTTGACCTAGTGTTTGCTCAAATGTTGTGTTAGGCCCACAGATGAGAGAGCAACCACTAAAAGCAGTCTGCTTATGTTCAAACTGTCACCTCTCACCTTTCAATAGTGTATTCCAGACTGCAGATGTAAAGCTCTGTGCATGTGTATAGCACCAGGATGAGCTGATTTTTTGAAAAGAAAGCTGATTTAAGGTCAGATGACTTGCATGAAGGCCCTGTCCTGGCTGAGTGACCTTTAAGGGGACACTTGACCTCTTCAGGCTCCAGGTAACTATCTATACAAGAAGCACAATGTTGATATCTCAAATCACTGGCACTCTAATCAAGTGAGGCACTGGATGTAGCAGAAATGCTTTGTAAACTACAACTATAGGAGAAGTTTTAGTTACTGTTAAATAAACAGTGATCGTTAGTGTCATTCCATACCATGCATGTCCATATCTTCTGGTCTGACCTGCCTTTTGCTTTTAGCACCTAACTCCAGTGAGATCTCTAAAATGCTACAAAATGTATCTTGTCCCTTGGCCCATTAGACAGGCTTGTGACCTGTGCAGTCTCACACCCATGTTCAGTGTCTCTATGCCGAGTTTAATGCTTTATTGAGATTCCTAGGAATTTCTGAGCAAGAGGCCTGTTCATTTTGCACTGGACCTACAAATTAGCTAAGCAGTGTTGCCGGTCATTTCATTCTAATTTATTACAAAGTGCCTGATTTTAAATTCTTTGCAGTTTGCTCCATTTCTCATCATCTGCTTTGAGTATCTCTATATAGTAAATAATTATAAATTGACATTTTTGATTAAAATTTTCTATATGTATTTGGGATGTGGGTACATTTTATAAATAAAGTAGAATGTAAAATACTGATTCAGTGATTCAGTCTTTCCTCTAGACCATGTACATTCTACCTTCCTGGAGGAAATATTTTTAATAACCCTAGCACAAGTACTCGGCACATTGTAGATTGTCAATGGGAAACAGTGGAATGTGTGAATGGTATCATGTACATGACCAAAAATATGGTGAATGTTTACATTAAAAATGTTATTATGGAAAGACACATTGCCATCGATCTCCTTCAAAATAATCCCCTTTGCTCTGACACACTTATCTCCTCATTTTTTACCACTTTCTGAACCCATTCTAGAAGTCCTTTTTTAAGAGTACTTTTGTGAGGCTGCCAAGTACCATCCAATGGAAAGCAATTTCATAAAAATATGACAGGGCGTCCTCATCCACCTTACTCACCAGATCTTGTACAGTGAGACTTCTGGCTCTTCTCCAAAGTCAAAATGGCTTCTAGTGCAACTAATTGGCTTCCAGGACTGCTTCAGGAAGGGGCAAGAATGATAGTATAGCTATATTGGAAGTAAATGGGAGTGTTTTGAAGGGGATTAATGTCAATGGGTCTTTTATTGTAACACATTTTTAAATATAAATATTCAGTATGTCTTTTGATGATACCTCATAGAGTATATCAATCTATTTTAAGAGAAATTTCCTTTGGATGATTAAAAATTCTTTAAATGATATATGGATGTATTTTATTCATTGTGATTTATAGTAGCTCACAATATTTGACTTTCAATGCACCAGTTACAGCTTTCTTCAAATTCTTATAATGCATGCCATTAAAAACTTGGTCTCCCTGGAGATATAAATGCAAATATATTTTATGCTTTATTCCTAGTTATAATACTTCAGTGTCAAATCTGATACTCATATTAAGGTAATTTAGTTTGTTTGACTTTGTTGGATGTATCATTTGATAATAATATGGTAGTCAAACATGTTGTTTTCACAGTTTTGGGGATCAAACTTAAGAACTCATGCAAGTGCTCTACCACTAAACTATACTCCTAGTCTTCAAATATTTTTAAAATATGTAGAATTTGTTTTCAATAATAATTAATGATGGTTTGCTTCAGCAATACATTTGGGTACGGCAGGCAAATAAAGTATGTATAAACTAATTTATTGCTGTACACAAATTTGCCATACAATAGAGCAATGTAAGGCAGCCTTTGCCTCTCACACTGTTTCTGAGGGTTGGATGTCTTAGAACAGCTTAGCAAGTTGTACTGCCTCAGCGTCTCCCAGGAAGTTGCAGTCAGGCTGTTGCATGGACCACAGGCCTTAACATTGATAGATCCAAGAGACAGCAAGATGGAGCCCACAACAACTTTTATATTGTAATCTGGCCTCAGGAATGACACTTTCTCACTCTTCTAATATTTTGTTTGTTACACACAACAACACTGATCCAGTGTGGCTGGGGAATTCCCCAGGGGTGTGAATATTGGGAGGGAAGAGTCACTGGAGCTATTTTGGAGCCTACCTATCACAGAGTTAGGTGGCCAATGGCATGTTCCTGAGTTCTTCTCAAATCCTGCCACCAAAGAGGGGCAATCCAAAGGTTTGTGTAGAAGGTCACCTGGGTGATTCTCCTTGAATAAAGAGTAATTACCTCCACTTTGGCTAAATCTGGCCCTATCTCCCTATACTCATATATACAGAGCTGGCTAGCTAAGCTATTTTCTTTTCCCTTCAATTGGCTCTAAGCAATGTAAATAGGGCTGGCTGCAGTACTGGTGTGTAATCTTTGAAGCTAGGCCACAGTCACTATTTCCCCGCTACAGTGTCCCCCTAAAATGGTTGAGCCCAGCTGGATGGCAGAGCCACTGCCCCAAGGCTATTAACTGGGTTTGAGCCTTGAGATAAGAGGCTATGACTTCCCAGGGCAGAAAAAGTTTGCACATCAGAACCAAAGCACCACAATGCTACCTCAGTTGTTACACAGATTGGCCTTTCTGCATATTCTCTCTGTGAACTGCCTGCCATTCCCTCAGTCACTGGTCATCTAGCCACTTCCTTTTTCACGAGATAATAAAAGCCAGTGCAGGCCTTGGGCTGAGGCCTTTGTGCCGATAAATCTTCATCCAGGACCCCTTGGCTGCCCATAATTATAATTATGTGTTAGTATATGTTTGCTATGGATTGTGCTGGAAGAGGTGATTAAAATTAACTTGCTAGAATTCCAATAATGTTTCCATGAGATTACAAAAATAAACTTCCTAGACCACGATAAGGACAGAGAAAGGGCTCTCTGTAGATTTGGCTCCTTGAAAACCCTACATAGCTATCTGAAGACCATGAGAAGTCAGACTCAGGTTAACTTTCAAGTTCAATCAGTGTATCTTTACCAGATATTGAGTGGGGTGGCTGAGCTGCATACCCAGCAAAGAGCAGGCGTCCACATAAATGGGACCACACGAAGGGATCACACTTGCTATACTTATTGCTGTGTTAAGTGCCACCAGGTCAAGAGTCTAGGTTGTCTCAGAGAAAGATAAGCAGGAAACAATATGGTGTGATACTAGTCAAGCAGACGAAAGTATATTTCAAGTGAATTTAGGCTTCATGCTGATAAGGGATATGTTTGGAGAACTGAATACAGAGATGACAAGGAGTGGTAAAAGGCCCAAAATAAGAGAATATCCTCAAAATCAAAGGTCAAGATGCTGACTTGGAAGCCTTGCAGTCCTGTGTGAGGTTAGCTTTTATCTAGGGAAGTGCCTCACTCCTTTACTCCTGGAAAAAAGAAAAGAAGAATTGGAAGGGAAGCAAAAGATGTCGATATTTCTGAGACCTACCATTTGCAATGCACATGCCATTATTTTAAATGTATCCCCAAATTACTGGGGAAAGTGTCATATTATCTTTAAAGAAGTAGGTTTTAAACATCAGATTGTTTGCTTCCAAAACAAACACCATTTTCACAAGACACTTTACAACCAGTGTGCTGTCATTCTTGAGATGGCTAGATTGGGACCTGTGAAAGCAGGACTTCCTGGTGACTCAGATGGGCGGAGGGAAGGAGGACACTGTGTAAGCAGCACTGTGCCACTGGGTAAACTTCCGCCTTTCTATTTACAGTTCTGGAAGGCAGACTTTGATCCTCATAAAGGCACGTTGTCCACAATTCCAACTTTGCCCTCCACCTCAAGACTCATACAACAGACATGTGATGTCTTGGGAGGACTCACAAGGAAGAGGAGAAAGAATTAGGAAGAAGGGCTCACTTCATGTTCCTTACCAATGGCAGCGACATTTGATTTAGCCTAACTGAAGTTTAAAAAATCATTTCCTTAGAGAGTGGCAGTTTACAATTGTGCAAAACAGAAGATTAAAGAAGGACCACATCACTATTTAGAAAGTAAAGCCAGAGATATCTGATACTTAGCACACTATAGAACACTTCGGACAGCCGGGTTCAAATTCTGCTCCACTGTTAGATTTGCAACTTGCATTTACAACACAAACAAGCTCAAAGTCTCACCTGTAAAATGTGATGATGATGCCTACCACACTAGAATATTGTGTTAATGGAGATATTTTTGCTTATTACTATGGGTAGCACAGAGTACGTGCTATATAAACTTAAGCAAGTTAGTTAAAGTTCTCCAGAGGAATTTAACATATATACATGAGGCTCATTAGATTGTTTTACATAGTCAGAAGCTGAATAGCCCCTAAATGGCTGTCTGCATGGTGACACAGATGAGAAAATCAATAGCGGCTTAGTCCATGAAGCTGGAAGTCTTAGAACAGGAGTGACAGCCCCAGTCCAAGGATGAAGCCCTGGGAGCTCTCTAGAAAGTTTTTGGAGCAAGCCTATGTTCAAAGATGATTCTATTTTTTGCTCTATCCAGGCCCCAGCCTATTGGACAATGCTGCCGCATTCAACACAGGTTTCCCTCGGTCAGTTTGGTGGCCTGCATGCCAGTCTTCTTTGGAAGCACCTTTATGTGATTTCCCAGAAGAGTTCTTTACCAGGTGTCTATGTGTCTCTCAAAGTCAAGCTGAAAACCAAGCCTCACCATCATATATAGTTATTTTATTAACATGGATTATTTTTTTCCCATGTATTGATATAGAATACAACCTTGTTAGCATAGACTATGAATACAACTATGAATTCTTAGATGGATGCCTAGAGATGGAAAGATATTTATGAAAACAGGCTGTGAGTCCTTAGTTAAACTGCACATCTTGGTGTGGAAACAGTTGTGGACTGGGCAATTGCTGTGAATATTCTCCAGAGTCGAGAAAACAGACATGGAGAGAACTAAGAGTAATTTAAAATACTATTAACTTCTGCTTTGAATGACGGGAAGCTAGAAGAAAATGGGAATAATGATAGTGTGTATTCTGGAGTGGGAGGCTGGGCAGGGGTAAGATAGCTATCTGATGTACTGATGGATTTGAAGTCTGTTTATGAAGAATCTGTACTGGGTACATTATCCTCAGGGCTCCCCACAAGTTCTTGGTGTGTCAGTGGTGGGAAGGGAGACAGTGGAACACAGGATTTCAACCCTCGCGACAGATACTTTCCCCTCATGCATGCTGGTAATGAGGATGCCACATTTCTCTTCTGACATTTCCTGGTTTATTTAGCTTTCACTTCAGCCAGAGATAGCACAGGTCTAGTGCTTAGTGGGAGAAAGAGAATTAATTAAAGTCTCTTCATGCTGTTTATTCCTCACTTTTCTACAGTTTTCACAGTAGGACCAAGTCATCAAAGAAACCCAGACTTCGCTCAGTGGAGAGCCTGCATGGCGGGGGAGGAGAGAAACTCAAGGCTTAGAAGAAAAGTTCTGGAGCGTAGAGCTTTGGAGTGCAAGGATCACTTGCCTCTGGGGATAGGACAAGGGATATCTGTGGGGTGTGTGTTGAGTGGAGGTGTTTATTCAACCAAAAGACATCCCGAGTAGCTTGGCTTTCACTGTATATGTGGGGTTGAACAGTCTATTCCTTTGTAAAGCTGACAGATCAGGTAGATGATAGATATAGATAGATAGATAGATAGATAGATAGATAGATAGATAGATAGATAGATAGACAGACATATAGATAGGTAGGGATAGATAGACATAACCACAAGCTTCCAGGAGAAAAAGGATTGACAATCTCAAAAGTACTTCATAATTATGTCTGTGTGTTTGAGACATTTGGGCTTAAACTGAAGGTAGCAAATATATATAGCTTTATTCTGTTGCATAGGATTAGATTTTGTTAAAATTTGTATGCTAAATTATATAAGGTGGGTTCAGATACAAACTTTACTTATCAGATGTATGAACATATGGCATAAAAATATTTTTAAACATGATTATGGTGGGGTGCCTGTGTCATCTGCTTTCACCTTTGCAATCACCATTCAAGCATTTGATTATGGAGGCCAGATGATTTTCTGCAAAATTTCCCCAGTATAAACATAGTCCTTATTCTGCCTATCCTATAGGCATTTTTTGTTTTTGTTTGTTGTTTTGCTTTGTTTGGTCTGAGACAGGGTCTGAACTTATTATGTATGCTGGGCTGACCTTGAATTTATGGCAATCTTCCTGCCTCAGCCTCCTGAGTGCTGGGATTACAGTCATGGTTCACTATGCCAGGCTAGGCATTTTAGAAGAAAGCATAGCAAAGAGAAAGCTCGATGCTAATTTAGGATAGAGCTATGTATTTACTTCTCCAGTCCACATTGTATGTTAGAGTCTCCGGGACTGTAATATAAGTTTAAGTAAAAACACATGAATTAAAGACTAGAGGATTAATTCTTTGTTTGCTTACATGAACAAGCCACCAGATAATTCAAACCACAAAAGTCTTTATCTCTTTGGTGGGTTCATTTATCTGAGTACATGGATCATGCTCTGGCCTTTTCATCTTACCTTGCCCAATAATACTAATTTAATGGTCTTCAAATTACTTGGACATACTTGCTTATTTTATTGCATGTTACACTCACAGTAAAGATAAGGTCTTGGTAGTACTTTAAAAAAATTTTTTAAACAAAAAGCTGATTATCCCACAAATACAAAACACTTCAAAAATATATAGTAAGAAAATTAATGGATGTTACATTTAGATCAAATGAACTAACCTGGGAGAATTTTAGAAATAGAATTTGGAGAAGTGAGAAATTTTAAATATATTCTTTCAAAGTGAGAACATGTGCCTAATATATCTCATCATAATCTACTAGTTAGGTTTGGGAGGTAGAGATTCCCTTGTGGTAGGACTTTTCCCGGGATTCCTGAGAGAATTGTCATACCAAAATCCTTCAGGGCATTGAGCTTTGGTAAATTCTACTTCCAGTGACCCTGATTGTCTGTCCTTGGAATTGGTCCTCAGGGCTGCATGAGATACTTTCTGGCTTTCCTGAAGGGTTTAGGTAGAGGTGGCTCAATGAGAGTGAACCCTACCTGGTGCTGTTCTTATTACAAGTGTGGCAGGGATGGTTGCCAGACCCTAAAGAGTCTCTTTGTCTTTCAGGGAGAATAAGCTTCCCTCATGTCCCTGTGGCTAAATAAGGTCTTGTGATGTTGGTCATTGAGGTATAAGTAGAAACATCTGGAAGCTTCTGAGGACTTTTCCAAAGAGATAAATTTATGGGTTCTTAAGTTTCTCTTTCCAGTTGTGAACTGGCATATGGGCTGCTCTGGAGATAAGAGAGAGGGAAGCCAGGGGAAACATACACTGGCTGTTCAATTGCCATATCAATTGTGAGTTTCTTATGACTCTTGATATCATTTAGGTAAAAGACAAATACATTTCTATCTTGTTTAAACAACGTTTACTTTGAATTTCTTCTGTTGGCAGTTAAATGAGGCAAAGGGCAGGACTCAGAGTTTCTGTTTTGTTTTGTCCAAGATTTTGAATACAACAGTGATGAAACAGAGATATAGGAGAGATAAGAGTTTGGCTGTAGCCTAATTCCTGAGATTATAAAGCAGTTTCTTGATCCATGTCAGAGGTTACTTAGAAATCACTGGTACATCATTGATGGTAGTTGTTAAGAATTCATATTAAAGAGTCATGTCACCAACTCCATAATTTATTTTTTTTCTTTTTCTTTATAAAACTGGTTAAGAGAGCTTCATGGAGTTCATAAAGGGGATGTCTCATTATGGATGATGATTATGGATAGTTACCTCTCAGGGAAGAAAGGGAGTGTTGAGAATGACAGAGATATTCTAAGTAAACATCCTTCAAAAGGGTCAGAAAATATAAGACAGATTCTAAGATTCTGTTATGATCTCAGAATTATTATCCAAAATTTGTAAAGACAGAGGACAGGAAAGGTACAGACCTTATTCAGATAAAACAAGCTCAACAAAGATTCCCAGGTTGCTTTCCCCGCTTTCTCATGCCCTAGAATATCTTTTGTAACCACTTAGGTGGGAGTACTGCGGTCTGAGTTCCTCCAAACTGTTTACCCATTGTTGGAACTGTCAGCTAGAGTTGACAACCATCCTTGAGGAGGTGCCTGCCTTATGCTTTGCTTCATTAAGCATAGGGGGCAGCAAACTGTGGCTTCTAGGGCTGATCATAGTCTGAGGGATAAGAATGCTACTTTTATTTTTAAATGCTTCAAAAAATTAAGAGAAACATAGCATTTTGTGACAAGAAAATTATAAGAAACATCTCAGTGTCTATAAATAAAGTTATGTTTGAGCATAGCCATGCCTGCTCATTTACGCATTGTGTATGGCTGTTTTCACATGACAAATGGCAGAACTACATAGCTGCAACACAACTTGCATGGCCTCCAAAGCCTCAAGCACTTATTATCTAGCATGCTATTGAGGAAGTTTGCCAACCTCAGAACTAGCATAACGTGACATCTTAGTTTTGGAAGTCAGGAAGTGGAAGGAAAGAAAGAAAATGGACTAGAAGGGAGAAAGAAGGCATATTTGAGGAAAATCTTGTAAAATCACACAGGCAGGCAGTGGTGATTCCAGGATGTTCTGCCCAACAGTCACTGCCAGGGGAGGCTATCTCTAAGGTCACAGTGGTATCTTAGCAAATGGGTCAATTGCATGTTTTTTTTTATTATTGTTATTTTTTAATTTTATTTAAAGAGAAACAAAAGCATGTAAAGGGTAGAGGTAATACAGAATTCCAAAAAAAAAAAGATAATAAGAAATCATTAGTTAAAATTACATATTGTCCTTTTAGAAATACTTGCTCAAGTTACAAAATTAAAGCATACAAAGTAGATAGTCAAACACTGAGAGTGGAGACAGCTACACATGCATGAATCTCTGCATGTATTTCTATACTTTCTGTATTAGAGGGAAAAACAAAACTTAGCAAGACAAAACAAAAGAAATTCCTATAAAAACACGAAACCTAAAAGTCATATAAAATCACAGTACAAGATGATCTGCAATGATTACTGTGTTGTTTCTTATTATCTTCAATAGAATGTCTACATCAACAGGCATAATTGAATATAACAGTATGATTGAGTATAGCAGTAAATAACAATATTAGTAAAAATAAAATATTGTAGATAGTATAAAACTTCAAAGGCAGGTAATAATCAAACCATAGTGGATATTCTAGTGGATCTTGTCATCTTAAGTGCAGTTGCCTATACTCTCAGACTTGATATTATCAATCATAATAGCTTTCAATAAAATCTATCAATACAAAACAGCGATCCAACAAACCAGATTTGATTACGATCAGTCATGGTAAAACAGTGTAGGTTTTACAGAGCTTTAGATTAAGTTAATAGGAAATTAAGGATAATTACCATACTATAGCCTGTTATTTTTGGGATTACTGTCTGTGCCCTCAAATCTAGTACAGCTAAAAATGACTGGAACAGAATATAATACATCTAAGCAGAGTAGTGTGGGTAATGTGGGTTTTAAATCCTGGTGCACTATTAACAATATAGCATATCAAGGCCATCTATGTTAGAGTTTCTAGCCATCCTTCTCTGCCTCATTTCTGCTATGCTATTTTTCTGCCTTTGTTTGTCTAGTTTTCTCCTTCATTCTACTTCCTGCCCCACTCATTGAGGCCTTTCTGCCACTGTTCCTAAAATCCTGGTATTTTTTTTCTCTCTTTCCAGAATGTCCTTCAGTATTCTCTGTAGTGCTGGATTGGTGGTCACAAACTCGCCCAGTTCCTCTTTGTCATGGAAGCATCTTGTTTCTTCATCAACTTCTAGTGACAGTTTTGCAGAGTACATCAATCTGGGCTGGAGGTTATTTTCTTTCAGGGCTTGTAACACTTCACCCCAACCTCTTCTTGATCTGATGGTCTGTGTTGAGAAGTCAGCCGTGATTCTGATGGGCTTACTTTACAGGTAATCTGTTTCTTTTCTCTGACAGCTTCTAATAATCTGTTTTTATACTGAATTTCTGGCATCTTGATTATTATATGTCTGGGAGTAGATCTGCTTTGGTTGTAGGTGGCTGGATTTCTGTATGCCTCACACAACCGAATGTCATTTTCTTTTCCCATGCTTGGGAAGTTTTCCTTAATTATTTCTGTGAATAGCCTTTGTAATTCACCTGTATGTATTCCTGCTTCTTTGTTCACATTTCTTATTCTTAAATTGTAGATTGTCTTGTCATCTTCTAGCCTTTGTATTGTTACTGCCTCTTTCCTTGTTGTTTTTAAGAGATCTTTCCTTTCATGATCACACACTGCCAACTTGTCTTCAAGTTTTGATAGCTTATCCTTAGTTTCTTTTAAGGAGTTTTGCCAGCTTTCAATGGAGTTTTTAATTTCCTGGTAGTCTCTTTGAAACTGCTTCATGTATTCTAGGTTTTCTTTATACTCTTTATTGAATGTTTCTCTCCTTTTTTTGTGTTCCTCCCTTCTTCCATCTGTATCATCCTGAGAGATGCTTCCTGAGAGCATTTCATTTATTATTCTACTCATATCCTGCTTTACCTGATTTAATATTTCAGTTTTGAGTTCATTTACAAGGTCCTGAAGTTATCTCTTAATGTCCATTGAAGCCATGTCTGATGTTGTGTTTTCCACCGTCAGTCTCCCTTGTTTTTCCTTCTCCTGGATCAGGGCTCTCAGGATTCTGGGCTGGGGGCCTCCTCCTGCCTCTTTCCTGTCATGGCCCTGGCTTCTTCCACATGGGTTACAGTTCCATCTCCCTTCCCTGTTGGCCACGTTTCCTAAGAAGCATGCTGGTGAGGGAACTCCGCCCTCTCCTGCCTGCTCTTGTCACTGAGGTATAAGCAGTATTTGCATATTCCTGCCCCTCCCCACTGGGCCAACCAAATTTCAGCTGCCTTCACCAAGTTAGTACTTGCTAGGTGCAGAGAATTGATTTGGGATGGCTCATTGGATCCCGGCCAGGGGCGCAGCCCGGTCCAAGCAAGTCCCAGGAATCTGCTCTGGGGAGGGAGCAATCAACTGAAGTCACTGTCACTCCCAGTTCAGGATCCTCCTGCCTGATTCCAGCATGTCACCCATTTGGTCACTTCCTTCCCATGGGGGGGGGTCTCATTCCCAGCACTGACTGTGGATCAATGAAGGTCCCTTTGCTGGCTCCGCTCTCAGTTGGGCTCACCAACCTCCAACCTCAGCACTGCTGTGCTTCCTGTGAGGGGCAGCAGGAACAAGTTTGGGCAGCTCTGCTGGCTGGTGTAGATTCAAGCTGGTGCAATCTTGGCAAGTCACTGCAAAAATGCTGTGTCCCTTAATTTTTAGCTGTTTCAGTTGTAGTCCTGAAATATTTGATGAGCTTTTTTACATTTTAATTTCTTCCTGTGTCAAGAGGATCCATCTCCCTCTGTCTGGGTCTCTCCAGGGTGTTTTATTCTGGCATATGAATTGTTTCTCTTGGGAGGCTTTGTATTTTGTTGCTCACTGATCGGCCATCTTGTCTTCCAGGGGTAACTATTCTAATTGCAGACTGCATGAACTTCAAACTTATTCATGTTCTTGAGACAAGGTCTCGCTTTGTAGTGCAGGCTGGCCCTGAAGTCTCTATGTAGTCTAGGCTGGCCTCAAACTCTAAATGATTCTCCTCACTCAGACTCCCGAGTGCTGAGTTTACAAGTGTTTGCCACTGGTGCTTATCAAAATTTTTGAAACACCATTAAAATCAATACTTCAGTTGAATTATATTATGGAACATCTGTTTAGATTCCTTGGTCCCTCAATTGCATGTGTTTTGAAAAAATAGATTCTGTCAAAATATTAGAATTCTGTTTAGGAAAAAATGCATAATAAGAAAATTGCACTTATAAAAATAGCAAATTTGCTAGGGACAATGACAAAATGGCAATAACATCAATTAATATTTATGATGCATCTCTGAATCAAATATGACTCAGTGAAACAGTGAAAAAGAATAATCCTAAAGCTAGAGGAAAATAGTTTTCAAGTTCATCTTTGGAATATGTATTGCATTCTGTCATCTGATTTGCAGGAAATGGTGACTGATGTTTTCAGTAAAGGAGACAAAAAACTGGAAAATTAAAAAAACCTAGAAAAGTAGAAGCAGCAGTTGGAAGCAGTCTTGGTAGCTTGGAGTCTGCTTCACAAATTGTCATATGAACCTTCATCTTGGGATGCTGGAGCCTGTTGCTGCCTCCAGCTTGCCCTTCTTCCTACCCGCTGATATGTCTTTCTGTATTCTCCAACTCATCAGCCCTTTTCATCCTATGGAAAAGCAGTGTCCAAAGCATAGTTGCACCTCCTCAGTGTTCCTCTCTCTTATTCCTAGGACTTTTATACTGGTTTATCTCTTTTTGACATTCATTCATTTGTTCTTCAACAAACAGTTTTTGCTCTGCACTTTCAGTGCAAGAACACTCAAAGAATCTGTTAGTCCTTACAATTTTATTGATAGAAAAAGACACAGTGATGCACTGTGTGTCATATTTAATGCAGCCAGTTTCATTACTACCATACATCATGCTCTGTCATATTTTGGGTAGTTGCAAAGTGTTTCTGTCTAGGTTATAGGGACAGTATAAATGGGACTTATATTGTGAAATGGTGGGTGTGCTATTACTTGCTTTTTCTTTTTCACCCAAGCCTAAGAGTTTATTCATGAAAGTGATATTTGGTTCTGAAAATCAGATAAAAAGTCCAGAAGAAGCACACAGCATGGAACAACAAACTTTTTCCATAAAGAAACAGTGAATTAGTTCATTATCTGTCACTGCAAAAAAAAATCCTCAAGATATGTGAGTTTATTTCTTAAAAGGTTTATTTTTGCTCATATCTGGAGGCCCAAGGCTGAAGAACTGCATCCACTGATAGCCTTCTTGATAACAGAGTCTCACAGTGGCACAGGGCATTACACAGCTAGGGGCAGTGTGTACATGTGCACATGTGTGTGTGTGTGTGTGCAAATGTGTGTGTGCATGTGTGTGTTCTGGTCTCTCAGCTTTTTCATATAAATTCACCAGAATTCAATCATGGGAGCTCTACCCTGATTACCTTATCTAATACCAATCATTTCTCAAAGGCCTCACTTCTAACAGCCACAGTTAGATAAGTTTCTACTCTCTTCACACCTCACAATGGGGTTTAAATTTCAGCAAACACTTGGAGGACACGTTTGAACTGTATCCACACCAGAACAACCAGAGAGCAAATGTTGTCAGGTTAGTGGGCCTTAGGGTCTTTTGTAGCATCCAGTCAATTCTACCACTGTAGGGCAAAAACATTCATAGCTAATGAATAGCAAGTAAGCATGACTATGTCCAAGCTAAAGCTCATTAATAAATATTATGAGTTGAATTTCACATAATGTCCCTATGCTATAAAATATTATACTTGGGTGATTTTCTCCACAGCCATTCAAATGTCTCCAAACCATTCTTAGTTCACTGGCTGCAGAAAAACAAATAGAAGGTCAGACTGGCCTACAGGTAGTAATTGGTCTATCTTTGTTCTAGCAGAAATAATTTCAGCCTGTGAAGAATTATATGACTGTTATCTATGTCATGATTCAGAGATCACAGAGACATATTTAATACCGCTGGGCCTCTATTTGCTCATCTGCAAATGGGGAGAGGTTGACCTTGCATGGTCTTTATTATTATTATTATTATTGGTACCAAGAATTGAAAGATTAAACAGGGAAAATAACACCAAAAGAAATTAAAGAGGCTCATGGATAAAAGATATACTAAAGAAATCTGCTGATCAGCTGAAGGAAAAAGAAAAGCAGGAAAAAATTGTTCTCTGATTGACATATAATAGCTACTTAATAAATGATAGCACTTTGCTATTATTATTAGTATTATCATCATTGTCACTTTAAAGAATAACTAATATATACAGAGAAATTACAAGTGTCAACAGCAGATGCAGAGAAGATAACTAAAAATAAGGGAAGGGGTCTAGAAAAGGAGAGTAAAAGCAGAAGAGAGAGAAAGAAAAAAACCGTGAAAGCACAGAATTCCAGAATCTTCCCCAGCTCTGATCTCCCTCCAAATCCCAGAAATGGCTTTTCCAAGTCTCTTTGGAATATCTTTACTGTGATATCTCCCTGGCATGTGAAAGTCATCCTGGCCTAAGTGACTTTATCTACCTCTGATTTTAACTCTGCTGTTCTTCGACGCCTCCATGTCTATTGACAATACTGCCAAGCTCCAGGCATTTACGTCATCCTTGAGTCCTCTTTCCTTAATCTGTCTGGGCTTAGTTGAAACCTTGCTAAAGGCCTATATTCTCCTAGCACTCTATAAACTATCAACAGTCCACTGTCCCCGCTGACCCTTCCGTGGAGTTGTCAGTACCCTACTCCCAACTCCGATACATCTTTCCTGCACTGCATAATCTGCAGAGGTTACCCCAATCAAAACTGAAACACCACACTCTGTTCCCATTACTACCGAATAAACTATGAATTCTGAGAAGTGTTACTGAAGTTTACATATGGAAACATAAATAATATGTAAATATTTGCTACCAAAACAGACAATAGCTTATTCAGTATCTCAGTGGCTTCGATCTCCAAGTATGAAATCATATTCCCTCTTAAGTGAGATTTCTGAGCCAAGGATATAGCTCTGTGGCACAGGGCCTGCCTGGAAAGCGCAAAATCCTGAGTTCGATTCCCAGTACCAAAAAACAGTGAGCTTTCTATTCCCAGGTGTGACTGGGGAGGCTTTGCTGTGATTGAGGACGACAAGATGGGTTGCTATTGCTAAGCAACATGGGAACTTGCAGTTCATAGGAGGAGTTAACAACTTGGGGAGAAAACGCTAGTACCTTTTTTACTCAGATCTGCAGAATAAAACTTTCTGAAATTGATTTTGACTTGATTCTCTTAAAAATATACTATGGTCAACTCTAAGAAAGGCTTTTCCATTTTTATTTCATGGAGCTTGTCAGTATTATGTGTAGAGTGCCATTTCTCAAATATTATCTCACGCTTAATAGCACTTTGCATACACTATCTCGTGTAATATTCTGAGCAACCTGATGAAATAGTATTTATTTTTACTCCTATTTTACTGAAGTAGAAACTGAAGTTAAGGGTTAAAAAGTTTGCACAAGTTCACATATCGAAGTAGCACCAAGGCTAGACTTGTATTTAAGTCCAAGTATGTCTAATCTGGAGTCCAGATTTATCAAGGCTGCTTGATCCACTCAACCTTGCACATGGAAAAAAGCAATGTATGCCATTAGATTTTCTTGGACCCCCTTAAAATACCTAAACTTGTGAATTTAAGACTCTATAAAGAGAAGAAAAATAAGAATTGAGATAAACTAAGCTTGTATTATCAGATGAATTGTATCTAATTGTTATAGTTCATTAAAATACATGCATATAGTGTATACTTTATACATATATTTCTATATGTATATAAAATATATATTTCTCATTGTAAGCCAAAGTGTTTGGTTCAAGCTGTAACACTGTCATTTCATGTTTGTCCTTGGAAAACTTACTTAAAATTTCTAATCATTCTCATTTCCTCTTGTGTAATGGGGATAATAATGGGATTTATTCCACTGGGTTGTTATTGTGGCAATTAAATGAGATAATTCTCTGAAGTGTGATAAAATAGAAACAATTTTACTAGCTGGCACCAGAGTTATACTAAGAGATAAAATTGTCTGTGTAGGAAAATAATTTACCATGCTGTTTGAGATGGGGCTAGGGATAAGGAATGGAATAAAGGAAGGAAACAATAGAAATGATAAATTTTGCTGCCTACAAATGAAATAGAGTTTGAGGGAAGCTGAGAAAGGCATAGAGAAAAGAAAGCAAGGAGAATAAAAGAAGAAGCTGGGAGCTTCAGGAGAAAATACCAAGAGAAGAAATTTCTCAGGATGAAGAAGTCTAAGAGTTTCAACAAGGGCATCAGTGTCTACTGCCCACTGTCAGGTTTTCTGTCTCTGTGCCACACACAGCCTCCAGGGCGTCCAGCCTCCAGAAAAGTCTCAGGTGCCTATGTGCATATTGCTGAGCAGCTTGATAGAGAAGGCAAAGAAAAGGGTCACCCCCTCACCCCTCCATCGGATCCAGGCTTGTGCAGAGGAAAAGGGGGGCACTGGCCACAGGAAACAAGGAGGATACAGTAGACACCAGAAGAAATTTGAAGACAGACCCTGGGTTCAATCCCCAGCACTTCCACCCACCAAAAAGGAAAAGAAGAAATATAATTTCCTGGGATTAATAGAACTCTAAGAAAGACTCCACCAATTTCAATCCAATCTCAGAGTAACTAATATTTCATGTATTGGGTGTTTATCAGTCTATTATATCCCAGAATACCTTCAGGCAATCTTCCTGTACTTGTACTTTACTTTCTAGGTGGAGGCTGGAACAAGGGCAGAAGAGAGGCAGAAAGTAAACAAGTAAAGAAATAAATGATCAAGATAGCTTCAGATAGTGGAAAGAATTGCAAATGGTAAATTACACTGGGTGTGTGTTATGAGTGTTTCTGTACAGGGAGGGGTGGGTGGAGGTGGGGGTGCTGCTTTAGGTGGGGAGATTAAGAAGGGCCTAAAGGACAGGAAGGAGCTGGCTGTGTGTCAGTCCTGGAACACTCACCTCGGCAGGGGCCCTGAGGGTGCAGAGTCCGGGAGCAGCCAGGGAAACACCAGAGGGACTGACTGATGGGCTCAGGGTGGGGCTGAATTCACTTCCTGAGGCCTGACCATAAGAACACCTCCAATGGGATGACTTAAAATAATGGACTTTTTCTCACAGTTTGGAGGCTGAATGTCTGAAGCCATAGGGTTGACTCCTTCCTAGGGTGGTGAGGACAATCTATTCCATATCCTGCCGAACTTTTGGTGGTTTGCCTGAAACCTTTGGTGTTCTCTGGTGTAGACACTCGTCACTCCACTCCTTTCTCCCTGTCACATCACATCATCTTTCTTTTGTGCACGTCTGCCTGTGTCCAGATTTCCCCTCATTATAAGGACATCGATCATTGAATTAGGGCCTACTTCAATGGCCTCATATTAATTTGATTATCTCTGTAAAGACCCTTTTCCACATAGGATCACATCCTATCTGAGGAAAAAGAGATTAGGACTTCAACAGATCTTCCTGTGGAATACAGTTCAATCCTAACAGTAGGATATGGAAAGCAGTTTGGATTTTACTCTAACTGTCCATGTGAAATACCTAGTACAATGCCTGGCACAAATAAGCATCATTATTGTCCACAAAATTGAAAAAGTTAACAGAAGGATCTTTTACAAAGTGTAGCTGGATCCTGTCACTGTCCCAGCTGGAATCCATCCTATGGCCTCTACTCTAAGAGAAATCCAAATCCTTAAGGGGGCTGCCATCCCCTTAAACCTAAACTCCCTGTGAGCTCTTGTTTCATCTCTTGCCTCCCCAGACCTTCACTGACACCATCCACACTGATGTACTTCTCTTCAGGCACTTGGAGTGGGTCAGAGCCACTTTACAGTGTGTCTTCCTGCAGTGCTTGTCCCAGGTATCAGCAAGGACCACTGCCTAATGTCATGTAGGCTTCTTCTCAAATGCATCCCCAGTGCTGGCTCAGGGACCCATCTCCAAGAGTCTTCTCTAAACCAAAGCCTCGACTGCTTTCTTTGTCCTATTCTACTGGACTTAAATTATTCTCTTTCTCTTTTTCTTCTCTTTCTATTAATATATATATATATATATATATATATATATATATATATGAATATATTTATATATGACACTTAACATATATAAATTTTTCTATAAAATGAATTATTGTGCCCATCTTTACCACCACAGTGTCAGATCCATAAGGACAGAGAAAGTAGGTTCAATGACAGAACTTCCCTGAGAACAGTGTCTGGTACCTAGGAGGTGCTCAGTATATGTTTGTGGGACAAATGAACCCAGGATGTTGACAGCAAAAGTATTAATGAAGTGGTTGGTTTTTCTGTGTGAGTGTTTTATGCCTAAATCCATACATTCTCAATATTTGTTTCAGCAGTGATGAATCTTGGCTCCTATAAATTTATTTGTGTTTATTGTATGGTACTCTAAAATGCGTGTTAACTGAAAGGTAGATTTTTATCGGTGGGATATGGGTTTTAGCTGTTTTGTTTCCATTTTATTTTGTGTTCTTCGAATTGCTATTACATACATTTGAGTTATGCAGGGTTGGGGGATGAAATGTCTTTAAAATACCTCTTAAAATACCTGCAGATGCTCTTTTCTTAGTATTGAAGTAGTGAAAGAGGTTCTTAAATTCCAAAGAGTAATGAAACCAAAGGATTACTGGTGCTGGACATACCTGTTATCCCAGTGTTTTGGAGGCAGGAGGATCACTGTAAATTTGAAATTAGCCTGGTCTACAAAGTGAGCTCAAGTCTGAACCACAAAAGAAAATTAATCAAATTGCTTTAGAATCCCAGTTTTTAAAATCTTTTTTGAGACAGCATTTCCCTTGTACAGTTCAGTTTGGTCTTGAATTCACTTTGTGGCCCAGGCTGGCCTTGAACTCTGTGTCCTTCTGCCTCAGCCACCTGAGTGCTGGTATTATAGGCATATGCCACCATACCAGACAATCTAGAGAGCCCCTCTCAGACCTCACTGAGGTCCAGTGGAGTTTATATTTGTAATCCTTGGTAAAAGTTATTGAAATTCCAATCTACCATTTCCAGTGCAATCCATTGCAAGAATAAAGAAACAAACACATATCTAGAGAGAAGGGGAGCCAAGGGGGTCCTAAATCCAGTCAAAACAATGTCTAAGCAGAACAAAGTCCCTGACCCAGGGCCAAACCATAGTTTTTTTAATTTGTGAATAGAGGAGTGGCTCAGGGATGAGTGCTGTGAGCTGGGCTAGGTAGAAGGTGAGATAGCATCTCTACAACATGCAGAGAGGAATCTGCATAACACAGTTTGAGGAAGTATTTTGTGTTTGGGTCTGTCACATGGCTTTAAAGACTACACATCAGTGCTTCTGTGAGACCCATTTGCATTGCTTAACACCAACTGAGGGGATAAAGAAATATCCAGCCAGCTCTGTACACATCGATACTCAGAAATAGGGTCAGGTTTAGCCAAAATGGATACAAATGCTTTTCTTTCAAGGAGAGCTATCCTGGTGGTCCTCCATAGGCCAGAATCTCCTATTCTTCTATTGCTTTGTTTTACAATCCCAAGATTATAATCCAAGTTGATCATTTATTTTATGAAACTGACTTTAAAACAAATGATTCTTGGCCATTTCCAAAGTTTAAATCAGTCTCTAATGAAAGAAATTTACCATTAGTATATTCAAAAGAATGTGCTGCAAATTCTTAAATTAATTCCAAAGAGACAAGTCCAAAAATGTTTTAAAAGAGGCATCATACTGAAGTAAATGAATAGTTCCCCAGTGTGACCATTTAATTAAATGCATAAATTTTAAGGTTTCTAAAGTTTAGGTATACCATGGTGCCTTGGTTCATGCATTTAATCCTTTTCATTTTTCTAGTCACAAACTGCCCTGGATGAGAAATGAATCAATTTCCCCATAAAGACAACATTGAACCTAACCACTGAATTTCATTCAGTTCTTGTCCAATTCAGATTACAGCCAGAATCATGGAAAGAATTACTGTAAATTCATGAACTAAAGAGCCACTGTATTCTAAAATGAACTTAAACATATTTTGCTTTGTGGTGCCATATATATATATATATATATATATATATATATATATAATCAGTTAATTAAAATTGGTTCATTATAAGCTTTACAAATAATTTGTAACAGAACAATATATCCCCATGGGGAGAAATTGGTACCTAATTTGGAAATGTATGGTGCTGGATTAAATATTTTAAACTATGCAAATAGCTATAAAAATAAATTCACTACAGTAGTCTATGACTATTAAATTCTCTTGAGGTTCTTACTTTAAAAATAGGCCTTCCATAAAAGGGCACTAACTCAAGGTATCCTTAATTACATGATATTTCAAGTGATAAATCGCTTAAGAAGATGAAAGGGGAGGGAAAGTAAGAAAGAAAGAAGGACAGAGGAGAGAGTTAGGCAGAAAAGAAAAAAGAAAATAGAAAAAATTAAATCAGAAATATTAAAGAGTTTCACTTACAAAATTAAAGATTTCTAAATTTCAGCCAATATGCCAGTAATTTTGCATAGTATGTCTGTGATTTGAGTGTCCCTTAGAGTCCATATGCTGAACTCTTAGGCCCAGTGCAATAGTGTCAAGAGAGAAGGTTTTAGAGGTGATTAATATAAGGAGAGCACCACCCTGTGATGGATTAAGGCTGTTCAGGTAGAAGTGGCTTAGGTATAAAAGGACCATGCTACGGTCTAGATCTAAAATGTCCCCCCAAAGGTCTCATGTGTTGAGAGGTAGTGCTTTCGGAAAGTGATTGTATCAGGAATTCACTGCCAGGTTCATACCCAAATGCACTGTTAGAAGGTACGGCCAGGTCAAAAGAAGGGATCACCAGGAGTATGACTACCTTCCTCCCCAGCTCCTGCCTGCGTGATCTCTGCTTCTTGGCTGCCGTGGCTTGAGCACCTTTTCCTCCACCACAGCCCTCTGCCATCCTGTTTCTGTCTTTGAGCCTACTGAGTGTGGACTGAAACTGTGAGCCAGAGTAAACCTCTCCTACTTTAAATTGCAGGTATCAGGTATTACATCTCAGGGATTAGAAAGTGACTAGGACTTTTCTGTTTCATATGCTTTCTCCTCATTCGGTGTCTTATGCCATGGTATTATGCAGAAATACAGCCTTCACCAGACACAGCCTCTGCACCTAGACACCAGAACCATGAGCTAATAGTTTGTAATTTACCCATTCTGTGATATTGTGTTACAGCAGTAGAAAACAGATGAATAAAATACTCATTACAAAAATTTTAATAAAACAGAAATACTTCTCAGCTCTTTAGAGTTTCGTTTCCAAACTTTATTGACGATTAGTAAGATGTGTGTATCTTTTGAGATGTTATTAAGTTTATAATTTGAATTTGGTAGTTAATTTGCCCAGAGTGGTCAGTTTCTTCAAGCTAATACTGATATTTTTTTCTGATGACTTTACTAGCTAATTGAGTAACTTACTAGCTAATTGAGTCAAAAGTGACAAATCAGGGTAATAGAAAAGTTCATTCATTATGACCTCAGTAAACACCATGTGGTATGTCATATGAACAGTAACCTAGGAAACTAAGAGAGAAGTGGGCTTAGAAAGTTTCTGGCATCACAGAGTGTGCTGCTTTATTATTCTGCTGAGTTGTGTTTGGTCTTCATTTTGTGCTAGAAAGACTTCATAATGGACCAATAAACCAACTTTAGCATATTTCAATGAAAACAAAAAAAAATTATTAATAGTGGGATAGCTTCAAGCTGAACTAAAAAGCACTTTTGTGGAAGCCAGTATCAAGGAAGATTACACTCACTAGAGAACAGTTCCAGGGAGGAAGAGGCTCCATTCTGTTACAGTGAAAAGAAAGCTTCTTATCTCAAATTATTTCAGGATGTGAGTTGCTCCAGAAACTCAGCACTAGTTATAGAACATTGGCCTTGAAACTGCCACTGGGGAAAAAAGAAACTAGAAAAGCTTAAATATATTCCCTTGAAGTTACCCAGGCCTTTTCCTTATGCCCAAGGCATTTCTTATAGAAACAGCCTTGGGAGACAATAGTGCTGTTCTGAAAATGACCCTCATCTTTCTTGTAATATTGAGAAAAATACTTACATGCTTTAGTTCTTCCACTTCTGCCTGCTTTGTGAATAAAACTTATTTGACTCAAAATATTTTCTTAGCTACGTGTGGTCACACTTATAATCCTAGCAATCCAGAAGGCTGAGGCAGGAGGATTGCAAGTTTCATTCTTGCCTGGGAAACTTAGTAACTGACAGTGTGTCTCAGAATAAACAAATAAAATAGGCTGGGGATGTAGCTCAGTGTGAAGTCCCTGGGTTCCGCCCACAGTATTAAATTTTTTTTCTTTATCTCCTAATTTGTTAACTTATTAAATTTTGCTAACCTTCTAAGTTTTATTTAAATTATTGATTCAATGTTAAAACTTTATGGCCAAACTAATATATGAATCATTTAAACATGTAATTATTGAGCAGTAACTCCTGATTTCTGGACTGGGATTCATTGTAGTCACTTTCAAACTTGACTTTCTTCCTATTCTCAGAATTATCATCCTCATTCTGTGCTGGTGACTTTGTACTGAATGTACATTTGAAATTATTCTTTTCATGCTCAGGAAGAGAGAAAAGTAACTAACACAAGTATCGAAGTAAAGGTTTAGCTAGAGGAAAGAATTCAGAACAGTGGAAAGAAATCAATCAGTTGATTAGTGTAAGTACAGCTATGAAAACATCAAAAAGCCCCTCATTCTTAAGAAGCTTCTTTGTAATTGGGGAGGAGATAGATTATTAAAATTAATAAATAAGAAAAAGAGCAGATGATACTAATGCTACAGAGAATCAGTAAGTGTGATAGAGGACAGAGGCCTATGCTAGACTGAGTGGTCCTCCTCTTTAGAGAGGCAACAGTTGAGCTGAGAATTGAGTAAGAAGGATGCAGACCTACAGAGATCAGGAAGAATCATTTCAGACTGAGGGTACAGCCAGTACAAAGCCACCCATGCAGAATTAAGGTGATAATTCTGGGAACAGAAAGAAAGTCAAGCTTGAAAGTGAGTAGACTAAATCCTAGTCCAGAAATTAGGGGTTATTACTGTACTGTTGATGGAAATGGGAAATATTAATGGGTTAAATTTTCACCTAAATTCTGACTCCTTCCAATTAGTTTTTCTTCCTCTAAGATGTCTGCTTTCAATATGGCCAGAGCTTCACTGTTAATTATCTAAAATATCTTATCAATTGACTGAAATTCTTGTTCACAAAATTTATACTATACCACTTAGGAAAATTTTTAAATTACTTAGTTTGAGGTTTACTGACTTCCAAAAACTTACACTAACCAACTTACTGATTTCTCTCCTCTGTTCTGAATGTTTTCTTCTAGCTAAATCATTACTTTAATACTTGTGTTAGTTATTTTTCTATTGTTGTTGAGATGAAATACCCAGGGTCCAAATAGCTCATAGTTTGAGGAAGTAATCACCTGGTTTCAAGGCAGGGTGGCATGACACAGGGGCAACCATGTATGGCAGAAGACAGAAAAAGCAACAAGAGCAAAAAAGAGGAAAAAGCAAGCCTGTTTTCCTCCCTTATATTGTAAGCAGGTTACCCATCTTAGGGCAGGTGTTGTACTCATGCCATCTCCTTGCCCTCTTGGTTGCACAGGCTGAGGATGTTTACAAAGTGAAGACCCTGACCCCTGCTGAGTCACTTAGTTAAATGTCTAAGCTTCTCAAATTGACAAAATGAATCAACCATCACAACATCCTAGGGTGTAAACAGCTGCCCTAGGGCATGTCCTATACATCCTAGGACATACAACCATTGAGTCACTTAGTCCAGCTTTTAAACTTCTCAAGAATGCTCCTTTTATTATATTCTTTTGATCTACTTTTCATACTATTCTCTATTATCTATCATGGATTTTTTTTCTTCTTCCCTACATATTCATATCAATTTCTACCAGAAGACTTTCCGTAACTAGCCAAAGAAAACCCAACACAAAATGGCTTAAAGAGAAACTTCTTGGCTCAAGCAGTTGGGAACTCTAAAGTAAATCAAACTTCAGGCACAGGCTGATTCAAAGGTTCATGATGTGTTTACTCTGAGATTATCTTGTGCTGACTTCATTCTTAAGTTGGCTTCCTTTATGATAGTAAAACTGGCTGCAGGTGTTCTAGGGTTTATACTGGATACAATAGTGTTTCCCCCAGCAACTTTCTCTCCTCACTCCTGTGATTATGCCTGCACCAACCAGGGACCCAGGAAATAGGCCCACCCAGAATTCAAATAATGACTCCACTTTTAAACCACTTGGGGAGGAGCCCCAGAGAAAACCAGGCTGCTATTTTTGGAACTGAAAAAAAAATCTGTATTTAATCAAATTGTTAGTTTTGGAACCTATTTAAAGAGTGAGAATTTCTCATAATACATGACTTGGCTAATATTTTGAGTAAAACCCGGACAAATAAAGCAGCAATAAAAGGTTCACTATGGAAGTTGAATAAGGTAAAGAAGATTTTAATCATAAACAGATGTTTAATGATGTTTTCTAGCTTAATAATATGTATCACAATTGTGTTTATCCATCAAATGATAGATTTTCCTTTCTTTTTCAAATGATAAATTTTTCTATCACACTCTAAATCTAATCTAGCTACTGTACATGAATGTTTTAAGAGTTCCATTGTTCAATACACTATTCAGTTGTATTATATTTGAAAATGATGTTTCATATTCAATAGCAGAAATTTAAAGAACAATTTCTTACCCAAAATATCAGTGATATAGCATAAAGTCTGATGATTAATTTAAGAGAATCATGGCCATTTTGACGATATCTTGACATCTGAGATTTTCCTTATAAATGAATTCCAGTGATTCTGATGGCTATTATAGTTTCCTTTAATGAGTACTAAAATGCAATAGTCTATATATACAACAAAAAGCAACAAAAGTGTGCATTTTCATGGAGAAGTAAATAGGTAGTTAAATCTTTTGAATTGGGGGTAAAATATCTACATGTTATCAGCTTATTGTCTTTCAGTGAAAGCAAAAATAAAATTTGAACAGTCTCCCAACACCCTTCTTCTAGGTTACTGGAGATAATAAAACCTGAGTGAAAATGTGTGATGCTTATTTCTCACTTTAAGTGTGTTTTGGTCTTATATTCATAAAACATTCGGGTTTCAGCAAGGATTTAAGTCCCAAGAAGCATTCAGTATTCACTGGCCGTGTTCAAGTCACTACATAGAGTAAGGCAAGATTACTTACTTGCAATGTTAGTCTGCTTTTTGTTACTGTCTTAGCTACTTTTCTCATTGCTAGAAAAAAATACCCAACATCCAAAGTTAGAGAAGGAAAAGATTGTTGTAGCTCAATTTGTAGAGGTTTCAGTTCACAGTTGGCTGGCTCCAAGGCATGACAGAGGGGCATCACAGAGGAGAAATAGCTCATTCATATGTGGCAGAAGACAGAAGGGAGAAGGCACCCAGCTACAAGAAACAAGTGACATGGCAGCTTCTTTCTGTCCCTTTTGTATTCTGTCTAGCATACCTGGCTAGGCTTAGGGTGGGTGCCAAACTAATCAGTGGATGAACTTAGTAATCGCACACCATTAAACCCAGCATCACACACTCTAGATCCAGTCACTTCTGAAAAAGCTCCACCTGTGATTGCATGAGGCTTTGGAGGCATACCTAGACACAAGCCATAACAGTTACTGTGACAAAATACCTGGGATAACTTACAAAGCAGAAAGCCTTATTTTAACTCATTGGTTCAGAAATTCCATTCTAGGATCATTAGGCTCTGTTGCTTGGATCCTGTGATGAGGATGCATATCATGATAGGGAACATGTGGTAAAGCAACCTGGTTACTTCATGGCAGTTAGGAAGCAGACAGAAATAGCAAGGTAAAGCAACCTGGTTACTTCATGGCAGTTAGGAAGCAGACAGAAATAGCAAGGACCTGAATCCAAGTACCTCTTTCACAGGTATACCTCTAATGACTAACTTCCTCCCAGTAGAAGGAAAAATTAAGAATTTCTCCTTTTCCCCACAATATGACAGTCTGAGGACCAAGCCTTTCATATATGGGATTCTAGGGGATACTTATGCAGACCACGGTACTATCAGGCTGGTTCAAAACTCAGATCCGAATAGTTCTGGGCCCATCTTTTCCCTCTTTTTTTGTAAAATTAGACATTTACTTCTTTGGACCAGTGGAGGAGTAGGGAGACACAGGCAGGCAGGGGGAAAAGGGATGAGGGTGTTTGAAAGACAGCAACATGAAAAGAGTCTTGAGTTGACTCGATTTCACTCGATTTTCCAAGATGGGAAAATTTTTAAAAGACCTTCCTCCAAAAGAGCCCGATTTGGAACAGGAGAATGAGGTGGATTACCTATCATACCACCTTCATTACTCAGGCAACTTCAAGAATTAGAATGTAGTGGTGGAGAGAGCCATGGGCCTATCTGAGTTCCAATACCTGCTCCACCTTTTTCTGTGTGACCTTGAGAAGTTGCCTAGCTTTCCCCAGCTTCAATTTTGGTATCAGTAAAATGATAATGATAACAGTGCCTACACGGCAGGGTGGTGGTGAAGATTAAATGCTATAATCTATGTGAAGCTGCTAGCAAAGGGCCCAGAACACATTAAACATTCTGTGAGTGTAAGCATCTATTACGGTCACGAGGGAGAAGGCAGCCTGTGGTGGGCCACTCTCTGTCCTCTGGCCTGGAGCTGTCAGCCCATCTTGCAATTATCTACAGGCAAAAAAGGCTGCTTCTCTTATTTCTCACTTCCTGTCATTTTGCTTCTGGAATGGTTGATGTCAAAAGAGATGAAAATAATAATGTATCTATTTACATAACATTATCCTTATTTCCTTTCTTCCTTTGGAAACACTCTGGTATTATCAAATTAGTCGCATTTTGAAGATGACATCCACTAGAACTAATCAAACTCCCCAGTTTTTATTCCTTGATATTAGTCTGGATTCTCGCCCATTAGTGTAACAGCTGCACTATTTTAAAGGAGGCTGGAAACACTCTTGCTGCAGACATTCAGCACTTGGTGACTGCAGTCATGTTTACTGAATATTAATACCCTGTATGTGCTATGTGGTTTAGCTTTCTAATGCCAATTCTCATTCACTGCAGAAAATAAGAAGTCTGCAGAAAGTACAGGCATTTCTGCCTAATCCAAAATCTGGTTCTCTACAGTGGTATGTTGATCTTTTAACATTGAACTCTCACATACCAAATTTCTAACAATGCCTAGTAAAAGAGAACCATTTAAATCTTAAACCTCTTGTGGGATATTGTGATTTATAGTAAGAGAGGTATAGTTAGTGTTTGTCCGTTTCCTCATATAAAACTCTTAGAATCCTTGGAATCTCTGGGATAAATGTCTTTTGTAGTTCAACAAGAGGTTTAGGAGTCCTTAGGGTATCAAGATGGATTTATTCACTGGAAAGCTTGCGGCATGATTTGAAAGTTGGTACTTTCTTATCTCCAGTCTCCAAGGAGAGGAGAAAGGCTGAAGATCAGACTGATTACCAGTGGTCAATGATCTAATCAATCATGCCATGAATGAAGTTTCTATGAACACCAAAAAGGACTGCATTTAGGTAGAGAGCTTCCAGATAGCCAGATAGGTGGTGGTTTCCAAAGGGTGGTGCCCTGCTGGTGAAGGTATGTAAGCTCTTTGCCCATCTACCTTACTTTGACCTATGAGTCTTTTACATCTGGCTGTTTGCTTACATCCTTCATGATTAAATTGGTAAACATAATTAAAGTGTCTTCCTTTGTTCTATGAGCCACACCAGCAAATTAACTGAACCCAAAGAAAGGTTCATAGAATTTCTCTGATTTATACCAGTCAATTAGAAGTACTGTTACAATATTGTGTTTATCACTTGTATCTAAAGTTGGGGTAGAAGAGGTCTTGTGGATGTGAACCCTCAAGGAATAGGACACTATTTCCAGGCAATTGAATTGAATTGGGGGATACACAGCTGGAGTCTGCCAAAGAATCTGTTAGAAAATTGCCTTGGTTGATGTATGGGGAAAACACACCCACATACCTACCATCAGAAATACTGAGTGACTGTGAAAAAAAAGAGTAAAATATAAGAAAAAAAAGCAGTTTGGTATCTCTGTAGATCTAAACTTGTACTTGAGCATGGCATAATCTTCTAATGATGGATTACTGATTGAATTTTGTCACCAATTCTGATATGTTTTGTACATTTCCATGACCTTTATATTTCAGATGTTACTGTCAATGTTATTTCTCTTACATACAAATATTTCTGAAAAGACAGGTGTAAAACCAAATGCTCTTGCCTTCTCTTCTTTCTTCTAGGCTGGGTCTCAATAATTCTCACAATGTCTGCATGACAAATGAAAACGTCATTCTTTACATACTTTTTGTACATGATAGAAAACAGCTAAACATTTGATATTATTTAGACTATAGTTTCAGATATTTAGTTTATTTAGCTTTTGCTTTTTATCTGAAGGTCTTGGCAAATTCCATTTAGAGCCTGTATTTATACATAGCATTTAAATGATAGGAAAAAGTGATTAAATTCAAGACCACCCAATGAGAGTTGCCTTTAAAAAGGTTATAGTCTCTTGAGAATAAATTTGTCTTCAGATTTTTAAACAAACTACTTACAATTGCTAATAATTATACTTCTCTCTCTCTCTCTGTGTGTGTGTGTGTGTGTGTGTGTGAGAGAGAGAGAGAGAGAGAGAGAGAGAGATTAAGAGAGAGAGAGAGGCTGGCCTTGAACTCGCAATTTAACTCAGGCTTGAACTTGGGTGTTTCTCCTGCTTCAGCCTGCTCAGTACTAGGATTACAAGCATGCACCACTATGCCTGATTTCAATAATTACAGTATTACTCTTTGCTTTTTAAAATGCTTTCCAGTTTTCTTTCTTCTTAACATAAATGATAGAGTTATAAAATTCAAATTATTTTGCAGAAAAGCACAAATAAAAAGTAGAATCCCTTGAAATTTTACCCTCTGAAAATAGCCACCTTTTACATGTCACTGAGTACCCTTGGAGACAGAGCTCTAAGAATATACACCTGTAGATGTAATTCTTCACAATGTCCTAGAAACTAGCTCTTCCAGTCAGGGATATGTTTAGATATTTTCCTACACCAACAATATAGCTTTGCTGTTACTCTCATTTTCTTTGTCTTCTGGATAAGAGTACAATGCATATGTGGTATGATATGGAGACATTCAATAGGGTGAAGTCACTAATACCCATGACAGTATTTTATAAGGATTTAGTCTCCACTGCATTGACATGTAACATTTTTTACTTATCCTGTGATTGATGCTTATTTATAATGTTTCATAATTATGAATTTGTTAGGCCTTTTTTTCCCACCAAATTGCAAGACACTTACCTTTCTATAAGCCCAACTCTCATCTACAGACTGAAATATCTTACAAATGAGAAAGTGAGTTCTGATACTTCATTCCTAAAGTGCAATAGAAGAAATAATGATAGGTAGAAAGGAGACAAAGAACACCAGAATTTTAAAATTGTACTTTTAAGAAAAATGTCAGCTTCGGCATACAAAATTCACTCAAGCTCAGTTTGAATCTTCTCCACTCTTCTCTCAAGACATAAGAAACCTGGGCAGTTCCTGTTCACATCAAAATTAGCCTTATTCATCTGTAAATAAAACTATCTCTTTTCACTTATAAATTGAGATTCCTCCTTTCACAAGGGGGCAGAATATTAGTGGGTAGCAAATACCTGTAAATGGTTTATAGCTGACATCACCTCATCACGTGGTTATCTGACAGGCAGTAAAATATACACCTAGATCACTCATCTTGAAAACACCCACAAATGTACCCAGCTCCACATCATAACATACCCCCCTCGAGAGGGCATGCTTTCTATGTCTTTGAATTTGCACTTTAAGTTTCTACCTAATGAATCCCTTTGTGTCTCTTACTGATGCCTCCTGAAAATTTTTTTTCCACAAGACTTGAGTCAGCTAACCTGCAACTTAATTCTACATAGGGAGGCTTTAGGAACCTCATAAGAGTCTCTCTGATAGTCTTGCTCAATTCTGAATTCTTTACTTGGTGTATTTGTTTTATAAGAAAGTCTGCTATTTCTTGACAGTGCATAAAGCTATAGGAAACAATTTTTTTAAATAAATGTTTTTAGCTGACTTTGGTATTTTTTTAAATAAATAATTGTTTTTAACTGACTTTAGTATTTAGCAAACAATTGAAGATTTATGTCCTAAAAGAAAAGAAAATTATTGGCTTGTGCTAATTTTTGGTATTTTTGATAAATTACACAAAAGTAGGCATGCTCTTTCACCCCCCAAATTCTCCTTTTCACAGGTCACTGAGCTCAAGACTTGCTGTATTTGATCATTCACCATTATATTAGTCCTCAAAAGTAACTTTGAGTAAGTTGAGTTTATCTGAATTACAGGACCAATCTGATTAGTTAACTCAAAATCCTTTTTCAGAAAATAAGAAACCAACTTAAATAACAAGCATTTCAACTTCTTATGTTTATGAAGATTCATTCTTTTGGTAAACACATCTGCATAATTTGTCATACTCTTAACTTTTCCAGAAAGACATGCACACACAATCATTTTATCATGTATTCAACCCACAGGCAATAAAGTGTATACCATTCTTCCAGCAGGGACTACTGCACAGTTCATGTTCCCATTATTCAGTAATGTCTTAGGGGTTGACAAGCCTCTCTTTCTAGGCTTTTGCTGGTTGATGTCTTGATCTGTAGTTGAGTTAAATCTATTATCCCTCACAGACAAGTTGCCTTCAGAAGCTGATTATTCCAGAAGACATACAGCATATCTACCCACATCTTACTCAAAGCAAGAAGATCTGAATCTGACCCCGAAGTAACCCTGAAGTAACTCATAGTTGCAATATAATATTTACATCCAAAAGAAGGGCTGTAACATTAACCTCACAGGGTTTTTATGTTAAATTCTGTGTATGAAAGATTGGTACACAGTAGTGTTATGTGGATCTACTGTGTTCAAGTCAAAGCAGAATAAAATTCCTTTCTGCATATTCCCTTTCATAGCTCAGGCCAAAAAAGAAAATCCAAAAACTGTGTAAGCAAATCCTTCCAGATCTGTGTAACATTCAATCACCAGAAAATTTAAAAATAATCCTTTTCTTAAAAGCCAGCCTTTCTATTTATCTTTTTTCAACATATGGAAAATAGTTTGTAGAAAAGCAAAAGAGAAAGCACCTCTTTTCAGACATTCCCACGACAATGGCTAATGTCTAGTTTCTGATTCTTGCCTCTTCCCTAGCTCTGAGTCATATTTTGTGGATTTAAACGTGATGATTCTTGATCTTTCAAAAGGCAGACCATGCAGATTAAGGGTAGAGAAACTGAATCCTTCAGTTGCACATAAAGTTACAGTTTTGGTTATCTTCACTAATAATCAGGAAGTTATTTTACTTCCTGGTGGGTTTAACTATCTCATCCAGAGTAAATCTACTCAAGAAACCTACATTAGCTGCTGAGAATGAATCAGCTAATGATTATGTCATGGTCGCTCCCTCTGTTCACAGCCCCAGGCAATTGTGGGAATAGCAGCAGGTTATTTTCACTAGATTTCCTCTTATTAACTACCTGCTGAAGACTTCTCCATATTTCCCATTTTCTTCCAAGAATTTATTAAAGTTTTTTTTTATTTCTCCTATGTCTAAAGTCTTTTCCTAATCTTACTATGAGATAGTATTGTAGGGAGGCTTAGTTTAGTCTTTAGGCTTATGTGACAATAAAGGAAAACAAAATTCTAGTGTTTACTGTAACCCTTTTCATTCCTAGATAAGGGGAAAATATCAGAAACAGAATTAAAATCAGGTTCTGGACTCTATCCGACAGGTTTCCAATTTGCTACATTTGTGAAGTAACTGTTGAAATTAACTGTGTTTAGCTTTTAAATTAAGTTGAGTATTTCTTGTTTTTCTAGGAGCATGAAGGAAACATACTTTCTCTGTGCTGTGAGATGATGCTTAGTCTGGATCAGCCTCTGAGAATTCTACCTACTCCACCAACTGGAAGCTTCTATTGATGGTTTATGCCTACACCTGGTTAAAAAACGGGAAAGTCAATCAAATGACCCATTGTCTAGATCTTTTTTACTTGTCTAATCCCACAGTCTAAATTTTCAGTCTTCATTTCCCAGGTAAGAAATGTATCCATCCTTCTTGCCCTCCACTGACCAGCAATGGAAGACAGAACATGGAAAGAAGTCTGTGTTGCAGTGCTTCTGAGCATTTATTCTAAGGTCTTCTCACAAGATGTTAGACTTTATTTATTTTTGTGGTGCTGGGGACTGAACCCAAGGCCAGGCATATGCTAAGCACACACTCTACTATGGGGCTGATTTCAGCAGGAATGTGTTTTATTTGAATTCTCATGCCATTTTTGGTCTCTATTAGAGTATTGTATATTTAAGGAAGGCATTATTTTCAAATTATGATTTTCACTAAGAATTATCATTTATCTTTCCCTATATCCACTTTTGTTTGGAGCAAATTGTGGCATTTTTCTGTTATCACAGGTAGACAAATTCACTTTGGAAAGATAAATGTCACATTTTAATGAAATCCACCTTAGAGTATAGATAGAGGTAGTGATCCTAGAAGGGGAACAAACATGAGTATACTTTGACATTTCTCATTCTTGTTAACCACAACATAAGATTTACTTTTATTTTTTATATTGGAGAAATTTCCCTGGAAATTCCTTCATGAAAATGAGCTAAACATCTTGGGAATTCATCGGCCCTCATGAAGGAAAAGCTAAAGAAAAACACCCTCTATAAGAAAAATTTGCAGTTCAAAGGAAAATAAGATAAATGACAATTGGAATGTTTTACGCTGCAAAAAATGAAATGGGGCAGAGGAGTACTACAAGCAACATGCAAGAGCTGTTTCTCCCAGTGGAGCTGGGAAAAGTATGGTGTGATCACGGCTAAAGTCGTGGTTTCCCAGGCTTCTGGAAATTTTATCTTTGTATGGTGGATCATATAAAGGTAGGATATATCTGCAAGTACTATTTTATATGTAAGTATGTAATTCATAAAGTACATATTTATTAGCTGTTCAGCTGTTCAGTGATCCTTTTTCCTAGTATGAGGAATTTCTCCTGTAGCAAGTCATGGGAGGAAGCAGGGCTTGCCTTTCACAGAAGCACCACTTTTCCTACTCTCCAGGGAATAAAGTGGTGGTGTGCTACCCTGGCTTGGCCAACCAGGTGCTAGACTAGATCAGTTCTTACATATAGGCATGGTTGCTGCAGCATCCAGTGGCCAGTGGAAGCCAAGAGACTACAGCAGCTAGTGCCCATGACAATACCTCTGGTAGGGTAGACTTGCCCATTAACTGGCAGGAGGATCCGCTTCAGTATCACAGTGCAGTGGCCTGGGGCCATGAGACTCAAATGTCTTCTCACTTTTAGTTCCTGTTTGAGTTTCTGGAAGACCTTGGAACAGATCTACAGAGTCAATGTGTTAAAATAGTAGAGTGCTGTGCAAATAGTAAGACCTTCACAAATATTATGTATAGATAGATGAAATTAGATTTGATCAAACTTATCTGAATTGTATTTCTTCAAAGAATGTGCATATGAACAGCTCTTAAAGCATTGATTTTACTCTGGAAAACATAGTAAATGATTTTAAATGTAATGAATTTCATTTTAAATGCATTTTAATTATATTTATGGGAGGGACTCTTAAAGTGAATCCTCTGTAAATTCATTACATCTTTCAATATACAATTGCCTCTTCATTTATGTGCATTGTTAATTTGTATTCCTTAAAGAAGGACATATCCATGGTAAAGATTAGTACAATCAACTTAGTTTTCATTAAGATTACCACTGATATTCTTTCCAAGATCTTCATTATTTGAGTCCTTTTGTATCTTTCTGTTGGCTCCGTAAGTACCAGCTCTGTGTGATCTTGGTGTGTGTGTGTGTGTGTGTGTGTGTGTGTGTACATAACTAAGCAACCAAAATGGATACATTAAACAGTTCTCTTTAAGGTCAGCCAAATGCTATAATTCCAAAGCTCTGCTCTATATTTGGTCACCTGCAATTTCTGGACATTGAGGACAACCTGCCTTTCCAGCTGTCATCATGCCAGCCTCAAGAGCCTTCCCTTGTCATCTTAAGTCAGTGTTTGTGCAGTGCCACAAAACAGTGCCTGCAAGAATACAAGCCTTTCCCATTCTCACCTAGATGAGACCATGGCCTTAAATATAAATCTGAAAAGCTTTTTTGAAGCAAGTTGGAGAAAAGATGGTCATAGTAAGAATGCAAGGAAAAAGAAATGTTATAATTTTGCAGTCAGTCAGTCATTTACCTACCTGTGTTCTCAGCAAACTTTCTTAGCCCTTCAAGACTGTAGTGTCCTAGGTAATGTAAATAGGGTGTTAGGTGCATTCAATGTTTATAGACATACAGTACAGTGTCAGCATGTAATTATTGCTCTGTAATTATTGTCACTTATAATTATCACATTTCTACTACAACATGTCAGTTCATCAACAACTTATGCAATGATTTAGAACTGAGATGGCAGTACATATGTCATAGTTAACATGAGGCCTTCAGTGTCATAGAATTTGATTCCCACACTCCCACCTCCAAAACTATGGCTTTTCAAACCCTTGATCATCATAGATTTTAAGAGATGATATATTGCAGAAAAATAAGCATAAATATTGCTGCCAGATGGAGTAGCATCTGCCAGGTAGATTTCTTTCTACCCTTTCTAAAGGTCTTCTTTGTTAAGTATCAGCCTTTCCTCTCCATAGCCCATAGCTTGCAGGGAATCTGACCCAAACAGTAGACTTAACGGGGCTCTGGGAAATCCCAAACCCCCTGCCTAAGTGTTTGATCTGAGAATTCAAGCCTCAGCCAATCAGAGCACTTAACACTTTCACAAAGATTGATTTAATAATGGACCACTGGGAGTTGGTCCATTATTAAACTCAATGAGAGCTGTGAGACTTAGAAGTCATAAAAATGTATCTGGAACATATTCTAGATTATACTTGTTTCACTGACCAAGGCCTCAGACACTGCACTGTGGATACTCAAGTTTGTGCCCCGTAAGGTGTATTAACACAGACTAGTTTCTGAGAAACACAGCTCATGTGTTAGATGATTTTAGCTAAAAGATTTCCCTAAGACTTCACTCCGATTGGACAGTATAAAATATACCTACCCAAAGTCTAGAGTTGCATCAGTCTGACTGCTCTACCTGCCTTCCTAGCTCTCTTCCTCTTTCTACCCACATTTGCATTTTCCCCACGAACACCCAACATGCATAATTCCATCTTGTCATCTGCTTCTTGAAGCATCCTTCCTCACACAGATGGTTTCTTGAATCTTCTCTACCATTCTGAAGACTTAGGCTCTGGAAAAAAATTCTTGCTTTCTCTGAATTTCATGAATATCATGCAAGACCTAGAACTGCTCCTGTGTTTTCTTCTCTTCAGATTGAAAATGTCTAGATTCTTCAATCTTTATTTATAGTAAGTGATTTTCAAATACCTTACCATCCTGGTGGTATATAAAAATGACAATGATATGTAGAAAAAATAGAAAGTATGTGTTATGGCTTGTATCTAGGTGTCTCCCTAGAGCCTCATCTATCATAGGTGAGGAGTTTCGAAGGTGGTTCAATTAGGATGTCTGATGCTGGGATTAAGAATATGATGCTGAAATTAAGGGTGCCCTACCCTGGGTGTGGATGGCACCACCCAAAAGGCAGGTACCCTGGATGGAGTACAAAACAACTGAAAAAACTGCACTGTTACTTTACTGCTGGCTGCCCTCTGCCTACCTTGCTTTGGCATGGGCTGTTTCTCCTCTGTGATGCCCTTCTGCTATGCTACCCTGGCTTGGACCTGGCCAACTATGAGCCAAAACCTTTACAAACTCTAAGCCTAAAAATACCTTTCCTTTGGGTGTCAGTTTTTTTTTATCGTTTCTTTTTTGTTTCAGCAATGAGAAAAGTAATTAAAACATATGTAAGACTATATTCTCTCTTGCTTTTGTCTATTGAAGTACTATCTGGTTTGGGTTTTTGGAAGATCTAGAAATTTATTTTTTAGAAACTCACCAGCTACCTCACATATTGGAAATACTGGCACAGAGAATACAACCATCAAGTATTCATTCATTTTTCAGTAAATGGAATAACAGAAAACCCAGATTACAGAGCTAAACTGAATCCTAATCCCAACTCTGTTTCTAACAAGATATGTGTGTTTCAGAAAATTAATTACCACCATTTTTCTCAGTACACTCCTCCATAAAGTGTTTCCTGACCTACAATGCTCTGTGAATTGCTGATGAAGCACAGCAATTCAGTCAAAAAATAAGTGCCAAGTATATATGTTAAAATTCCTGTAATGTCCCAACTCATGCACATACTCAGAAAGTAGAACTAGGACAAATGGACACCTGTGGGTTCTATTTGAGGCAAAAATTATAAATACCTATTTAAGATTGGAAGACCTGCACATAAAGTAAAACCAAGGTTTTTAACAAGGGCCTTTGTGCATAGTCTTGTCAACTTTTAACTAAGATAATATTTGTTATGGTTTATGTTCAGATACCCACTTCCCAAGCCTCATGTAATCATGGACCCAACCAAATCTAGCATTTGTGATTGGTTCATTGTCTAGTGCTTGGATTGGTGGTATGAGTGCTACATCTGCCCAGGGGTGGAGTCAGCATACAGTGTAACAGTGGAAAGAAGAGGTATCTTATCTCTTTTTTGCCCATTTTGTGCTTTGCTACAGGGCAGGCCATGAACTGCTGCCCCTCATTTTGCCATTGAGCCAACTGAGTATGGACTGAAACCTCCAACTTATCAGAAATAAATCTTCCCTTCACTAATTTTAAGCCTCAGGTATTTTATCTCAACAATAAGAGAGAAAAGTAACTAAGACAGAATCTGGTACCAGAGGAGCAGGGTCATTGCTGTGACTGTACCTGACCATGTGGTTCAAGAGCCTTTGGGAATAGCTTGTGGGAAGAGTTTGGAAAGATTTGGAGATGCTACCTGAAAGAGTGGCACTGGAACAGCTTAGGCTATTCTGCAGGGGAGATTCTGGTCAGAGCTCTAAAGACCAGAAGGCTGATAGAAAACCTGCCACTAAAGACTGGGCTTGTGAGCTTTCTGCTGAGCAGAAGGACTCCGTTGGTTGTTGGACTCCACACGGTGTGTGTTATGACTTGGCAGAAAGTTTGTCTGTATTCTGCTCATGTCCAGAGACTTTGCCTGAGATGAAGATTAAGGGCAGCAGACTGATCTGGCAAAAGAAATCTTAAGGCAATCAAATGTTGCAGTGATGGCATGGCTATTGTTGGGAGGTTTTAATCAGATTTATGTTGTGAGTCAAGAACAAAGAGCCTATCAGGGTGATTTAAAACATTGTGCGTTTGGCCAGTAAGTTTTGGACTGTAAAGATAGAGCTGTGGCCTCAATTGCTGAGAAGGAACAGAGAAACAAAAAAGATGGCCTGGGGGCATCCTGGGAAGCAGTGGGTCTTCACTCTTTGCAGCCCCAGTGCTACAAAAATGAAAAACTCTGCTCAGAGGAGAAAACTGCAGAACACCAGGTTCCAGAGTGGCACTGGAGGCCACAGGACATTTCAAAATTGTGGTGGCCACACCAGATTCTAGAATGGTGGCAACATGGTGAAGCTGTTCCTCACAATCAGGTTCAGAGAGCTCAGTAATCCAGGCACTTGGCCCCTACAGCCAAGAGAGGAAAGCCTGGCTACTGCTCCAGCTGGCAGCAGATCTCAGCAGTATCCATGTGGCACTGGTTTGAAGCGAATGGAGAATGCATGAGTTCTGAGGATAAGGCAGCTTCTGCTCCAATTTCAGAAGGCATAGGGGGCCAGGCAGTGTGCCCATGAAAGGGCAATATGTAAAGCTGTGAGTAAGAAGCCAAAGATGCAGTGGCAACTCCAGAAGTTTGGACAAGCCAAGAACATGGATCATCCAAGGAAAGCTGCAAAGATTGAGCAGATGGGGTTTAAGAGAGAAATATGAGGGAGCTGAAATCCCTGGAAGTGCCATGGGGGTGGAGTCACCCAAACCTTTTGGAGCTCACAACCAGATTGCTTCAGATGCTGAGCATGGAACTCCAGTACTTAATATTTTCCCTGCTGGGTTTTGGATTTCCTTTGTATCCCTCTATCTGTACTCTTTGGAATGTTAATGTGTATCTTGTGCTATTGTACATTGGAAGTGTTTAACTGTTTTCATTTCTACAGGGGCTTGCAGCTAAGAGTTTGCCTTAGATTTTGGAGGAGACTTGGGATTTGGCATTCTCAGCAATGCTGAAACTGTTAGGACTTTGGAAACTCTTAGAGATGAACTAAGTATCTTTTGTAGAAAGGATGTGCATGAGTCTTTGGGGGGCCAGTGGTGGAATGTTATGGTTTATATTCAGATGGTGCTCCCCCCAAGCCTCATGCAATCATGGACCAGGTCAAATCTAGCATTTGTGATTTGTTCGTTGTTTAGTGCTTGGACTGGTGTTATGAGTGCTATACCTGCCCAAGGGTGGAGGCAACGTACAGTGTAACAGTGGGAAGAAGAGGTTTCTTCTCTCTTTTTTGCCCAGTTCACACTGCTGCAAGGGCAGCCATGAACCTGTGCCTCTCAACCATGTCATTTTGCCTTGGAGCCAACTGAGGATGAACTAAAATTTTCAACTTGTAAGAAATAAACCTTCCCTAACTTTGGGTGTCAGGTATTTTGTCTCAACAATGAGAGAGATCAGTAAGTAAGACAATAGTCATCTAATAAGTACCAACCTCTGGTTGTTAATATAATTCAACCTTGCAAAGAACTTTGCTTCAATATCCCATCTGGTTAGTGTTATTTTTTTGTCATACCAAACTTCTCTCTGTTGATATCTAACTTCCCTAACTTGTATTTATTCTTTCAAAGAACCAACTCTTTGATTCATTGAATCTTTGTATTGTTTTCTTAGTCTCTACTGCATTGATTTCTGCTGTGTCCTTTATAATTTCCTTCTTTCTTTTGGCTTTGGGTTTGACTTGCTCTTCTTTTTCTAGATGTTTGAGGTGTAGTATCAGGTTGTTTACTTGTGCTCATTCTGTTTTCCTGATGTGAGAGTTCACTGCAATAAATTTTCCTTTGAGGACTGCTTTTATTGCATCTCACAGGTTCTGGTAAGATGTATTTGTATTTTCATTTGCTTGTAAATGTTGTTTAATTTATTCTTTAATTTCCTCTGTGACTCACTGATTACTCAGGAGTGTATTTTTCAATTTCCATGTGTTTGTGGGGTTTTTATAGTTTCTTTTGTCATTAATTTTTAGTTTCATGGCCCTATGATCCAATAACATGCATGGGATAATTTCAATTCTTTTGCATTTATTTAAGCATTTTCTGTGGCCTAGTATATGGTCTATTTTAGAGAACATTCCATGTGCTGCAGAGAATCATGTGTATTCTGATGTTGTTGGGTGGAACACTCTGTATACATCCACTAAGACCATTTGTTCACAGGTGTGACTCAGTTCTGTTATTTCCTTGCTGATTTTCCATCTAGTTGATCTATCCCTTTGTGTCAGTGATGTGTTAAGGTCTCCTGTTATAATTGTGCTATTGCTTATTTGATTTTTCATTTCTGTTAATATTTGTTTTGTATAGTTGGGTGCTCCAGAATTTGGTGCATATATATTTAAGATTGTTATCTCTTTCTCTTGAAGTTTTCCCCTAACTAGTATGCAGTGACCTTCTTTATCTCTTTGGATCATTCTTGATTTGAAGTTCACATTGTCTGCAAACAGAATAGCTATCCCTGCTCTTTTTTTTGGATCCTGTTGCATGGAGTATTGTTTTCCATCCTTTGACTTTCAATCTATGAGTTTCCTTTTGGGTTAGATGGATTTCCTGTATACAGCATGTGGTTGGATGTTGTTTCTTGATCCATTCTGCCAGTCTGTTTCTTTTAATTGGTGAATTGAGGCTATTTACATTAATGGTTATAATTGATATATATTGGTTTACTTTTGACATGTTATCTTTTTGCTGTTGATTCTTTACCTTTCCACTCTGTTTAATTGTTTGTGTTGCTTAGTGGTTTTTTCCATGTCTATTTAGAATGTCTTTCAGTATTCTTTGCAGGGTTGGTTTGGTGATCATGAAGTTCTTCAGCTGTTCTTTGTCATGGAAGTATCTTATTTCTCCATCCTTTTTGAAGAACAGGTTTGCACGGTACATTAGTCTGGGTTGGAAGTCATTTTCCTTTAGGATCTGAAATATTTCACTCCATGCGCTTCTTGACTTCATTGTTTGTGTTGCAAAATCTGCTATGATTCTGATAGGCTTTCCTTCATAGGTGATCTGTCTCTTCTCTCTAACAGGTTTTAACATTCTGTTCTTACACTGGATTTCTGGGATGTTGATTATTATATGTCTGGGTGTAGTTTTATTTTGGTTATGGTTATTTGGAGTTTTATATGCTACACTGATCTGTATGTCAGTTTTCATCACCATGTTTGGGAAATTTTCAGCTATTACTTCTGTAAATAGCCTCTTGGTATCATTTTTGTTGTCACCTTTTTTGTTTATACCTATCAATCTTATATTGTTTTTCTTTGCAGCTGTTGAATTGTTATTTCCTTGATTCTTTGTTATTTTTAAAAGATCTTTCCTTTCCTGTTCACTAGCTCAATCTTGTCTTCAAGGTCTGAAATTCTATCTTCACTTTTGTTGAGGCAGTTTTGCCAACTTTTGATGGAATTTTTAATTTCCTGTATATTTGCTTGAATCTGATTCATGCATTCTGTTTGTTTCTTATATTGTTCATTCAGGATTTTCATCTTTTTGCATTGTTCCTTTAAGTTTTTAACTATGTCTTCTTTAGATGTGTTCAGTATTTCTTTCATTATATTTATCATTTCTTCTCTTACCTGGGAGATTATTTTTGATTTGAGTTCTTTTATAGCTTCCCAGAGTTATTTCTTTACTTCAGTTGTTATCATTTCAGGAATTTCAGGTGTATGGTTTACGTTTTCTTCTGTGTCCATATCTCCTAGGCTTGCTTGGGTTGGGCTGTAAGTTTGAGATCGCATTTTGCTCTTGTGTTTTGTCATTTTCCTGTATTTCCAGGTTTTGGGTGATAATACAAACCTTTCCCCATGCAATGTGAATCACCTGGACCAATTCTGGCTCCTGGAACAGACTTCAGGCAACTGCTAGCCACTTGGAGGTTGCTGGGTGTGGCCCAGTTAGGCCCATGAGTACCTCCCGTGAATCCTCTGGTGGTCTGGGATGCTGGGCATGGTCTTAAACACCTGGTAACAATGTTGCAAAGCTTCCCTGTTTTCTGGGATTCAACTTGCACACGTTTAGCTCCTGGGACTGAATTCAGGCCCCTGCTAGCTGCTTGGAGGTTCCTGGGAATGGCCCAGTTAGGCCCTCAGGGACCTCCTGTTCATCCTCTGGTGATTTGCAACACTGGGCATAGTCTAACCGCCTGGGAGTGACTTTCCAAGGCTTTCTTATGTGCTGAGATTCAATTCTCATAGGTTCAGCTCCCAATACTGAATTCAGGCCCTTGCTAGCTGCTTGGAGTTTACTGGGCATGGCCTAACTTCCTTAACTTCTAACTGTTTCAACATCTCACGTTGTGCTCTGTAGAACTCTGTAATGAGATACTAATTTATCTGGAAAGGAATCTCATGGTTAACATAATTTGAGAAATACCTGGAAAACCTTTAAAGTCTTTGGAGTAAGGTTTTTTAATGCTCTCAAGATTCCATTGAACAATGATAATCTTTAAAAGCAGATGAAGAATGTTATACTTTTCAAATGTTTGACCTAAGAATTTCTCTCCCCTCTTCCTCCAACATAAAGATTCTTAAGGAAAATGTATTTTGAAAAATACATGACATGCTCAGTTTGGAATATATGTCTCAGAGGACTCCTCACTTAGGATAAAGCTATTTAATGCCCTGGTTCATTCCCCTTCAGGGAGAATGAACTGAGGTTTGTATCAGAAATGAAATTAATGTGATTGATGGTCTCCTTCACTGCAATGATTGTGCTAGCTAGGGATTTGATGATATTAATCAGAAAAAATTATAACAACAAAATATGCATTTGAGATAGGATGGAAGAAATAAATAAAGTAGGAAGGAGACAAGGAAAATCATAATTTAAAGATTGTATTTTTAAGACAACAACTTCAGGACACAAAGTTACCTAGGGTTACCTATATCTGTACTCTTTTGGCTTGTTTATGCTTCTTTTCTTGAAGACTTATCACACACAAAATCCCTTAAAGATTCTATAAAATAGCTTAGTTTTTAAAGTAAAGAGCAGAAACCTAACCTCAAGCAAAACAGATTCAAAGATTTAGAAGATTTTTTTTTTTGTCAGGACAGAATATCTACCTTAAAAATTTAATGGACTGGGCCCATGCCTTTCTCCTGTAAAAGAGGTTATCCTTTCACCCTGGAAGGTACCACTATCTTTCTACTGTGGGTGAGCCATGACTTTTATCCTTCAGTAAATCAAGCCCAAACTTTCTAGAGATTCACAAATTTCACAGTTTACCATCACCAAAAACATAAATATTCCCAGTTCCAGATTGTAATGTGCCTTTCTCTCTTGAAGATCCACACTCTATTTTGTTTGAACATGCAGTTTAAATTCTGACCAGTAAACCTCATTATGTCCTTACTGATGGATCCTGAGAATTATTTTCTGTGACAGAAATCAGCATACATGCAACCTCCCCTGTGGCTGAAGTGACCTAAGGTCTCCCTGCTTCATTTTGGTGACCCTCTTGAACCTTGTGTGGTGAATCATTAACTGCCCATTTAATACATATCTCCCAATAAAATGATGAGTTTGATATCATTCTCTTTACTTTCTGATTGGTTAAACAGTTGTTCCTTTGGTTAGCTTGGCAAGGGACATCTAGCTAATAAGTGCAGACCTAAAATTGTAACATATGTCTGAAACCAAACCAGAACATCTTCCTTTCACTATTTGCTTGAGCAACTGTAGCAATCATCAGCCAAGCTATGTCATGCAAAGGAGAAAATAAATGCAAACACAATTAAGAAAAAAGTCTTAGATGGATGTTGGAAAAGGACCAGCAAAACCAGGCAAAAACACTTGGGATGTGTGCTAGCTTTGCAACACGCATAATTAGGAGATGTAGTCAGATACCACCAAAATTTGAGTTTTCAGATGTGAACATAAATTTCAAGCAAGACCTCAAGAAGGATTGGTAACCTCTTTTTGGAAAATATTATTTTATGCATAAAAATTCATCAGACATTGAGATAAATTACTTACTGTATAGAGCAAATATGCACTAATATTTTTTAATTCACTGGACAGGGATACTAACATCTAGTATAGCATTGGCAAGAGAGCTGATCCTTCTAGATGAACTCACTTTGTTCTATTTATGATGATTATGTTCTTAGTATCTGTGGCTTCTTCCTCTCCCTGTTTTATTTCCTTTATTTTATATTTTATTTTATTTTTACCATCTCTATCTTCTCGAGATTTTCATTTGAGGTGTTGTCATACCTGCCCACTGCTGGCTGAGCTGTCCTGACCAGACAGGCAAGTTGTACAGTAGTCTCACACATACCAGCAGGCTGAGTCTGAAAGCAACGCTTTCACCTTTTACCTAAGGGTCAACTGTGCAGGCATTTGGCCTATGAGTCAGTCTTTCTCTTCTCCTTCCATTCTGGCCTAGGGACACAGGGGGCTGTCCTGACCACCATACAAATTGCTTGCTGTCACACTCTTTCTGCTCTGACAACCAAAATACTTATTAGACTTTATCCTCTTGGGATTCTTTGCCTCACTTTTACATATGATCTGCATACCTTCCGCTATTGGCCAAGATTTCTATTGTATATACTGGAAAGCACTTTGTGTCAGACACTTCCAAGTACAATTTCCAGCTTTATCGAGTGCTAAATGTAACTTAAGTCAAGTTTCTTAGACTTGCTGGATTTTGCCTTTCTTAGCTATGAAAAGGTCACATTAAGGACTCCATCAAATGCCTGAGATCATCTCTAAGCATTCTGATTTGTTCTCCCTTTCCTCTTGGAGGCAGTCTCCTATGGTAGATAGTAGTAGGTATTCAGATGGTGAGGATACTCCAGAGTTCGTGTGAAATTAAGTCCAGAGGCAAGAGAACTTCAAATTCTATTGATTCTACTAATCATTTTGTTGATATCTTAGGTCTTTTCTGTCTTTCAGTAAAGCCATAAAGAATAGTTCAACTTGAAATAAATTATCTGCTTGGTAGTATGGTGGCTTTGAGTAACAATTGGTGCCATATGCTTTTCAATTCACTTCTGGAAGAAAAGTGCATTTCTCCCTGATCTTTTTTTAAAATATAAATTATTATTGTTGTTGTGATTTATTTGGGGGGGGTACCAGGAATTGATCTCAGGACTTTATGCTTGCCAGGCAGGCCCTGTGGCACTGAGCTATATCCTTGGCATTACACTTTTAAACCTGTGCTATCAAATCTAAGCTACTAAGGTCCTGATCTGCATTGTGCCAGATCATTGTGGCTGATTTGAGGTGTTAACTTGACTAAACAAAGAGACATGCAGATAGCTAATAAAGCATAAATTATTCTCAGTGCTTCAGTAGGCACCAAGCTCATCCCTTTCCTGTTGAGAGGGAAACCTGGGTGGCCTGGCATTTGATTAGAATGATTGAATTGCCCCAGTGTGTCCATGAGAGTGTTTCCAGAGGAGATCGACATGTGACCAAACAGGGAAGAGCTGCCTTCAGTGCGGGCAGCCACCCATTGATTGGCTGGTGGCCCTACTAGGAAAGGTGGAGGAAAGATGACTTCTTGCTCTCTCTTATAGAGCCAGGCTGTCCTGCTTTTCCTGCTTTTGGATATTAGAACTTCAGCTTCCCCAGCCTTTGAACTCCAAGATTTGCATGAGTTAAAACACAAGATTCTTAGGCCTTCACACTGAGGATTTCATCATCAGCTTCCTTGTTCTGGACACTTGAGACTTGGGTTGAGTCATGCTACCAGCTTCCTTTCTTCTTGACCTTGCACACTCCCTGTTGTAGGACTTCTCTGCTGCCATAACCAAACTATCTAATTCCTTTCTTATATATCTATTTATGTATCCTGTTGGTTCCATCTAAAGAACCCTAACTAAAACAAAAAGCAAACTCATATTGTGATAATTATCTTGGTAAGCAAAATCAATAAGAAGTATGAACAACTGGCTAGATAACAAGGACCCTTTATCTATGTAGACACTAAATTTCAAAAATGTCTCCTGTGGCTCAAAGATGCCCACTACCAGAATTGAATATTTGGATTTGAATCCTGCTTTAAAACTAGATCTACTTTATTGATATCTCACAAATGTCATTATTATATTACATAGCATCTCATTTCTTCTTGGAGATAGTGTTGAAAAATATTTTCTATCCTTCAATGTTTTTAAATTTTCATAGGTTTTATTGCTTCTTCAGAAAGGTTTTTTTTTTGTTGCTATATCATTGTTATCAAAAAATACTAAGTAAATTCTATTTTATTTTTTCTACTTTCTGTGATAGCAAGCAGCTTTTTTTTTTTTAAGCTTCCAAGTTATAGTCAGAAAGTTTTAATAAATTCTGTGTGTTTGCTAAGTCCTTACATTTTATCTTCTGGTCTTTCTTGCTTCTCACCATAGAATTCTGGAAGGGGCACAGAACTCTAGCCCTTTTACAAAGTTGGCTTATGTTGGAACAGTTGGCTAAGAGGAGCAATTCAGGACAATGGTTGTTGGTGATTCAAACCATTCTGAGACACTGATAGCAGGTCTGTCATAAAAATGCAGGGTGCCCTAAAGTCTACCATGGTAGTTTCAGGCTGGCACATGGATAGTAGCACAGGTTACAAACAGATGGTAACTAGAGTTAAAAACAAATAACTTTCATTTTTCAAACAGCAGACACAGTGCCAGGCTGCTTGTGGCAGTGTTTTGCCTATCAGTGGGGAAACCTGAGCTCAGTGTTGGTCATCCCTTTCCTGGGCCATGAGCACAGATGTGCACTGCTTCAGGCTGTGAGGCTGCTGTATGGGACACAGGTCCAGGAACCATTGCAACATCCAGAAACTGATCACTGCCTTTGGCCACAGAAATGGTCCCAGACAAATACTGAAAGGAAGATATCTTTTTTGTAGGAATATATTTTAAAACATAACACATACTATTAGTGTATATAAATAAAAAAATCTGAGTGAAAAGTATTGTTGAATTATTAGTAGACAACTTTAATATCCATCTTAATGGATTGCTGTTATTTTCCTCCCACTATATGGGACTATATACAGCCACAAGAAAGGAGATAGAGGGCAGGAAGTCAGACCTGCTAGGAGAATTGCAACCACGTACATGGATAAGAAAGAGTGACTTGAGCATAGTCAGGGTAGCTGGACCTGTGTGCACTATGTGGGACATGTGTCTCAAAAGAGGGCAGTGTAGAGGAAAACAGCATGGCTCCTAACACTGGACTTTCTCTGAGGCTGTGCTGTAGGAATGCTTCCTTTTCCAAGCTGATTGGAATCCCTAAACATTCTGGCACCTTGATCTCTTGGCATTTCTGCCCTAGGGTCTTTGCTTAAAGGATTTTGTGGCTTACTTTACTCATTCCTGATTGCACACAGCCTTCTTTTGATCACGTGTGCAGCAGGGCTGAGCTTCTACGACTCTTACCCTCTAGTCACTTGCAGAAGTTTATAAGCCCCAGGGGGAGCATGAAAGGATTAAAGGGACAAACCTCTGTAGTTGTAGGAATCTGGGGGTTTGGGAAGCCAAGCTTGATTTATACTGGAGCTTTGTGGGAAGCACTGCTCACTGACACATTTAGGATGCTGTTGGTGACTTCCACGTCCCTCCTTATTTTCAGGGTAGTTATTTTAAAGTTAATTAACCTGACTGTGATACGCCCTTCCTTTGGAGCTTGAAATAGACCTGGAATTTGTCCTTTAAAAATGACCCATACTCTGAGACATGAGGAAAACAAATTCTCATCTCTTAAAAATAGGCTCATTTCTTAACTCACTTGACTACCAATGTTATTCTCCTCTTTTAGGCTTATTAATGTATATATTTATTTTTTACACTTGATCTTAGCCAAAAGGCTGAGAAGCGATTATATATTTATTTTTTAATGTACATATTTATTAATTGCATGTTTGTGCAAATTGCTGATCTAGGTACTTTGAAGAATGCAAAGTAGAAAACTCAGTCTTTGACTTCAAGGAATTTGTATTTTTAGTGGGATTATGAAAACTGAATCTCTAATTGACACACTTTGGCTATGTTAAGTATGGAATGATTGGAATGGGTACATATGAGAATTTCAGCACATATTTCTCTTTGTGTATCTTGGTGTTTGGAGCTAGAGTGAGCTGAATCATGAATTCACTGATGTAAGTCATATCACTTTGGACAAGTCACTTATCCTATTTAAGTCTCAATTTGTTTACCTGCAAAACGAGGAGAAAAAAAATAAAAATGTCTTAGTAGTTAAGCAGAATAAACAAAATTTTAACATGTAAAAATAACTTAACATTGTGTGTGACACAAATGCAATGCTCAATAAAAGCCATTATTATCATTAACTGTCTGGCCATACTTTCATCTCTCAATGTATGACAGGCAGATGTGTGAAAGCTCAGACTTAGGCTGCATGGCCAATGTGATGTTTATTTTTCAGACCATTTGATGATTTCTTATGCAATGCATCTGAGACCGTATTTAAACCTCAATATCCTGTACTTTCTACTTCCTCTTTTTATTGATCACTAAAATAAATATGAGAGTAGGGTTAAATGTACACTTGGCCTAAACCTTAACCTAATAAAGTGACCCATATCCTGGATAGTTGTTGACAAGCTGAGTGCTACATTCACAATGGAGAAGAGATATTGCATTAAAGCTGCTTATGTGGAGAGGTGATGGAAGAGAAGGAACACACATGAATTACTACATCTTATCTCTAACTTCTTGCCCTATTATATTTATTGTCTTTGATTCAGTAGGAAAGCTCTTTTCCATAACTCCATAATTCCCAAGAACAGGGCCTGTGAGGACACAGATTGCAAATGCTGATGCATTTATAAATAAAACTGCCCAAAATGGGCATGGTGGAATATACCTATAATCCCAACACTTGGGTGGCTGAGGCAGGAGGATTACCATGAGTTCTAGGCCAGCCTGAATTACATAACAAGACCCTGTCTCTAAAACCAAACAAGTAAATAATAAAATCTCCTCCAAACTCATCATCAATGTCTTTTTCAGAGATGATTTTTAAGCCTTGGTTTATTTACCTGTAAAAAGAGAGAAAAAAAACTCAGGAGTTGATCATAGTATTTTAATATGTGAAAATTGATGGTTCTGTGAGAAGGTCTCATTTTGCATGTAACAAGTGTTTTCCAGTAGGCTTGGGAAATAGTTCAGTTCTTTCTAGGCCATGGGTTTGTTGCCTTATGGGCCACAAGAAGCTCACGCCAGTAGCAGGTGGGGAGGCAGGCTGCTTCTGAAAGCCAACACTGGGAGCTTTACATGCTGCTCCCTTTGAGACTACTGTGGAAAGGCTCACCTTTTGGAAGATCCAACGGCTCTGCAGTTAGTATTAAGAGTGTTTCAGCCTGAGAAACTGTTTCCAGGCTGCAGGAGTTTCCCCAGGTCTTCTCCACCGTGAGTCCCAGAGCAAGGCTGGAAAACTACGAGCTTAGACCCCTCTCCCTGTGAATATGCTTTGTCTTCATAAACAGGACAGGTAACTCTGGACCTGGGCTAATCCTTGGAGCTGAATTATTAGCATTCATCCCAGGGCTTCTTACTTGGAAGCCAGAGGGCATTTGGCATTTCTGTCCTGATGCATCTCCCCTACAGATGTGTAATGTGATCTCTGGATGAACTTTTAGACAGAAATAAGGAGATCCAAGGAGAGGACCAAAAGATGCTTACATATCAGTATACTTCTGATTTAGTAACTAACCACACTATCCAAAGGTGTCTGTACATGGGCGCATGCACCCACACATCAGTTTCATGTGCATAGACAGTTGCATGACATGGTAGTGGGGGAGCGGTAACAGTGTTACATTGTTAAATGCTGATATATGAATTGTCACAACGTTCATAACCTGATTTAGCATTGCCCCCCCTTTTAAATAGTATATATGTATCCTCAGTAATTGAGAATGACCTATGAGCTCTCATTTTATGTTTAAGAGGCCAAGACAGGAATTAAAAATAGCTGTAAGTTTTAATTATGCTGGCTTAAACCAGAATACAAGGTTACACTATGACAAGTATGATAATATTATGATAACAAGAAGAAATTAATAGATGCTGGAACCACTTTAGAAAATCTGGAAGGAATGTTCTAAGTACAGATGTTTGGACATTTCTTTGGGACAGTGAAGCTCACCCTATGACACTCTAGGAAAGTTCTCATTTTTCTTTTCCTCAGCAGTGGCAGGTCACCTGAGCCTCTCAAAAATCACATAATTTTACATTCATCCCTTCCCGCTATTACAGTGCATGTAAAAGCAACTTGTACATAGTTTGGTGCTACTAAGCATTAATGACCATGATTCAGAGTTTAGGCCCAGATCACACCCACTGACAAAGCGGGAGGATGGAGTCCTTTGCGCATAGCCAAAAATCTCAGAGACTAGATCAAGGAGGAAGGAGAGAGCTAGGAAGTGCAGCTCTTATATAACTAAAACATTCCCAAGAAGAGCTGTTTAAAAGCTGCTCAGAGCTGAAAAACTACTGTGTTTGTCTCTTTGGTCCATGGGGCCAAGCACTTGGCTCCTGGAGGTGTTTCGGAAACATATGAGTTGGCTAGAATTCCTGCGTGTGAGGCATGACTGCACCGTTAGATGCAGACAGTTTGTTATGGTTGCAGTTGCCAACACTGCTCTTCTAACTCTCAAAGACATGTGAGTAGATACTGCTCTCCCTTCTGGGCTGCTGAAGAGAAAGGGCAGGCTCAGCAGGGAAGAGGTTGACAGCCAGTGTGTGTCTGGGATGTGGGAGAATGAAGGGAGGGGTCTGACAGTCCTCTGTGATAGAGATTCCTTCTTCATTGACCGAGAGAAGATAAAATGCCTCCTAAGAAAAACAATAGCTGGAACACTAGTTTTGCCAAGATTCCTTTTGCCAAAGCAGGACTTTTCCTCTGTTTAGGAGAAGTTCCATCTGAACACAGACTGCAGTCCAGGCTCGGGTCCTTTCCTAATTATGACCTGCAGGGGTACAGACATGTGAGTCTCCTAAAGTGGTCAGAGAGCTGAACCGACTCTCAGCAAGATTAGAGAGCTGAGCCACAACCCTATTAAGTGAACTGTGAAATTACATGCTCTGGAAGAAGGTATATAGAGCCCATGGATAAGAAATAATAATTACATTACTGAAGAACCCAAAGGAGGAAAGGGAATTGGCTGATTTACCTTGTTACTGATTTAGTGCCTTCTAACTAATCAAATTTGATTTCTTTTCCCATTTGGTCTGCCCTGTACTACACAGGGCTATTCACCAAACTAACTGTGACATGTTCTGGGGTCTCCTGAAAATTAGATACCAAAGATTTAATCACTAAGTGTTTTCCAAAGAAGATACCTTTTGGAAAGTTTTCTCAGGAGCTGAAAAAAGCTGTAGTTCTGAGACATAATATCTCCTCCTTCCCAGTCTCCAATCCCCACGTTTCTGGAGCTGAATTCTCTTAGCTATTATAAAGTACTGATAACAGAAGAAGTAAACAAATAAGAATGACTTGACACTTTAAAAAAAGCCCTTGCACTAAAACATTTTAAACTTCCAGAACAAGTTTAGCTTTCCCCTATCTTGTAGCAGGACATTTGAAAAACCTGTGTGATTTACAATTACTAATTATATAACTTGAGAATTAATTAGACACTAGACTATGTATCCAGTCTCTGTTACCATCCTACAGAGAACAGGGACTTCTAGTACTGAATGTATCATTTAGAGTGCTACATCAGCTCTTCAAAGAAAAGCATAATTTCTAGGGCTAAGAAGCAGCAGTAAAAATCACAGTTTACATGGAACCATTTGATCCCTCTCTAGGTTAAAATGGGTCATTCTGCTGGTTTTCTTCTTGTTGCTGTTTTCCTTTCTTTGCCAGGCTCATGGCTACTGTGTGTGTGTGTGTGTGTGTGTGTGTGTGTGTAATTCAGTTGTTGACAATTTCCTGTCTGTTGCATGCTTGCCTAGTCCGCAGCCTCCCGCAGCTCCTTGGCTCAGGGCTGTCACCTATACTCAGCCACAGAAAGAGTGCTCTGTACAACCTTATTGGACAGGGCTGATTCTTAGGGAAAGGTCAGTATCATTGCCAAGTTTAACACAGACTCTGAAACATAATTCCCTTCTTTTCTCTTTTGAGTAAGGCAGCAAGTTAGATTAAGTAGTGACAAAGTTCTTAGATAAGTGGAAGGGTTTAGTGGAGGGAAAGGGGACATCTATTATCATTGGTGATGGGTATGGCTCTTAAGGAAGAATCAAAGGGCAATGCTTCTAGGACTAAGGAAAGATGTTTTCTGTTATCTTGAGTGTCCTGGGGGTTTCCAGAAATCCTAATGCAGCTTTGGAACACTGGAGCCTGAGGGGTGGTGGAGACAGCCCTCCCTATCCTGGGTCACCCCAGCTGTCCTTGTTCTTCAGCTGTGAACTCTTGGATTTTGACAATGTCAACCTCATACCTCTCAGGACAAAGTGTGGCCAAGGGAACCAGAGAAACATCCTGTGAATTAGCTTGGCATTTTCTGCTTTTAAGATTTTTCCGACATTTGTATATATCAACCCGTGTAAATTCACACATTCTATTAAGGTGGTAGCAGAGATTGTGACTTGAATCTTTTTTTTTTTTAATCATCTGGGGGGGGGTATGCCCAGGCAACAATATTTTTGAAAAGCTCTCAGTTGATCCTAACATTCCCCTTAGGGTTAAGAAGCCTGGGGTGGAGCCAGCAAGCTGACTGGATTTACTTTCCATTCTGGATTGCAGCACACTCTCTCCCACCCCTTTACCCGTCCCAACTCCTTAGCAAAACTCCATGTGACATCTTTCAGCAGGGCCACTCTTGGGGCTGGAGACACCTCTTAGTAACCAGAAAACCACAATGGGTGTGGGTATCTTGTTTGGCTGAACTGACTTCCTTCACACAACCTGCTCTTCCTCCTCATGGTACTGGAGAGCCAGCCCATCTACACTTTCCATGGGGCTGCCATTTCAGCTGGTGCTGTCAGGAAAAACGCCTAATGAACATGGTGAAGCCTGTACCAGTTCAAACAGTGTCTGCTTTGCAACCAGAATGCTGTCCTGGAATGACACACAGCTGGATCCAACTGTGTATCAGAGCTGACTAAGGAACTGTCACCTGCCTGATGCTTCATCTGGACATATAGGAAAGATGATTGGAGAGCAAAGTTTTGCTGGGGCTAAGAACAAGCAGAGAAGTCATAGAAAGTGGAGCTAGTTAAAAGCTGGGGGCTGGTAGGTGTGCATCTTGTGGCTACGATGCTGAATGGTTGAGTGACTGAGAAATATGCAATATGTCCTGTGATTCAGGATCAAATGAGTAATCCTGACAGATGGAACATCTGTGGCCAAGACTGGGTGGCTGAGCGGCCTTTGCTTCACCCCAGCTCTGTGTCTGGCCATCTCCAGCTCTTGGTCGGCTCTGTTCTATTTGTGCGTTCTGTCAGCGATAATGAAATCAGACAGGCCCACAGAGACTTCTTTTCCCTCCTCACAAATTTTTAATAAAACTCTTTGAAAATAGAGCTGGGCATCTCTGAAGCCTGAAATTAAAGTGATAAGATGGGAGATTACTCACTTGTCAGTCTGCACCAAGCTGCATCACTAGTACAGATTCCAGGGGAGTTTTTCTAGGTCTGCCGACAATGTGAGTCCTTCCATCTGGAGCCTTCGCTTTCTTATTTTCATAGGAAGAAAACCCGGCATCAAGGAAGAGAAAAGAGACACCTCATTCTCCACGCCATTAACAACATGAGAATCAAGCCCCTGAAACAGACTTTCCCGAAAAGTAATTTTGGGAGAGTATTGCTTTTGAATAAGTAAGTATCCTTGATTCAAATTTCCTGAGACAAAATGTAATCACAGCTGTTTGCTCAACACTACTCATGCCTTGGAGGAGGAATCGCTCATGTGGCTTCAGGCTTTGCCAGTCCCTGCTTGGACTTCTCAAAGTCCATTCTCTACCTGGCACGAGTGAGGGTGAACCCATACAGGCCCCTGGCCCTCAGGAGCTGCATTCCAGAGGGCAGGAGGAGCAGTGCAGGGGCAGCGCATGGACACCATAGGCAGTGCCAACTGGCTTGAGAGAAGCATGAAGCCAGCCACAAGGCGGTGGGTCAGGGTGGAGGGAAATATTTTGGATTGGATGTTCAGGCCTCTGAGTCCTGGTTTATAAATTAAGTATCTATGTAGGCTGGCACTTTTTTTCTCAAAGTAAAATCTTGGCATTCATCCTGCAAGTAAAATTACTCAGTTTTCTAAAAAAGAGAATGTATTCAGCTCTGGTGGAAATTTAAGGAAGAATTAGTGGTTCTCTCCCATTTTAATCCTCTTAGCCCCTTTTCTCCTCTCCTGTCCTGTCTCTCCTTTGGGGTCCTCTGCTCTTGATGACTTTCTCATAGGAAAACAAATGCAAAGTTTCTATTTCTTTGTAAATGGTTCTTTGGGGAATATTTCTAAAACCATAAACCCTCTTAATACCAATCATAAAACTTGCTATTGCTAATCTCTGCTGTTTTGTACCTTCTGGTTGGGTCCCCAGTACTATATTTTACCATAAATATCTGGGGTTTGGCCCAGATACCCCATAACGAGTATATCAAGCAAATAGTCTCTTGTTGAAAATGACTAAAGCAAACAATAAAATTTCAATCTGACTTCTGTACTAATATTGCATTGTCACTGGACTGGGTCTGAGGGTTCTCCAGGCTGAAATAAGGAATTTAACTCACTCCTTTAAAACAAGTATGCAGAGCCAGGTATGGTGGTGTATGACTGTGGTACAAGCAATCAGGAGGCTGAGGCAGAAGGATTGTTTTGAGTTGAGGCCAGTTTAGGCTGCACAGTAAGTTCAAGATCAGCCTGAACTATATAGGGAGACCGTTTCTTAAAAACCAAACAAACAGACAACAACAATAAAAAGTATGTGGGTCTGTTTACTCCCATTAAGGAAAAATAATTTTCAGGTTGCATGGGTAAAAGAAGTGTGAGACAGAGTAGAGGAAGACAGGGGGCACTCAAGGGCAGAGTAAAGGTGTTCAAAGAATACAATTGGAAACTGGGAACTTTTATGTATTCTGGGAGGTAAAAATTGTAGAATTCAATGCTCTATCTTAGTCTTAGTCTTAGTTTTAGTCTTGGTCTTGGTCTTGGTCTTGGTCTTGGTCTTGGTCTTGGTCTCAGGGGGTGGGAAAGGATGGTCCACCCTTAATGAGATGAAGGCTTATTCCTATGGGAAATCTCAAAGGATGATCTATTCATGGATGAAAGAGGACCATTTCCAAGTAAAAGGGACTGGTCAGACCTGTTTGCAGCTGAAAGAGAATTTCCCAGATTTGCTGTTTTAGGAGAAGGCAACAAAGTAAATAAACTGGGCTTGTGTTCTGAAGCTGCAATTTTTTCTTTAAAGTACAATTTCTAAAATCTCAGTTTCTTTGTCTTTTTTTCCTGGCTTGCTTTCTCTCTCTCTCTCTCTCTCTCTCTCTCTCTCTCTCTCTGCCCCCGTCTCTGTCTGTCTGTCTCTTTCTCTCTCTCTTTTTTGTATTTTGGAGACAGAGTCTCACTATGCCATTCAGGCTGGCCTTGAACTCACTTTGTAGCCCAGGCTGGCCTCAAACCTGTGGCAATTCTCCTACCTCAGCCTCCCAAGTGCTGGAATTGCAGGTGTGTGCCATCACACCTGGCCAGGCATTGAATTTAAATAAAGGTCCAATGACATACTGTAGCCATTTGCCTTAGAATAGAGTTACAGTATTTTTTATGAAAACATAAAGACTGTATGATGTCTTGGCAGGAAAAAAAGTTCAGTTCAAGAGGTTTAAGTGCAAAAAATATAAGGAAGAGGCTGTTGTGAGAGGTGTGGTAGAGTGAAGAGAGCAAAGAGCATGGAGATTGTCCAGGGATTAGCACAAGCAGAAAGCTATTATCACCAGCCAGCTGAAGGGCAAAGACAAAGAGAAGTGTGTTCCCTGAACCCACTGAGGACTGGAGTCTTAGAGGCAGTGACCTGAGCGGATGCCATTGTGCCAGACAGAAGAAGTGGCAATAAGGGACAGAAAAAAAAACCAGAAAGACCCAAGCAGGTCTCTCTTGCACATGCAAGTGCCAGACCCAGCCAGAAGCCAGCAGCATGGACAGGAGAGAGAAATACGACGGAAATCCTGGCCATGGCACCCATGCCTAATGCTAGCCTGCCCAATGGATGCTCTGCCTGTATGCACATCCATGGAAGCTTCTGAAATTGATTCTTTTTTTCTTCCTCCTCTGTAACAGCCAAACATTGGACAATGTCACACTTGGTAAATGGTTCCCTGATCAAAGCACTGAAGTGACCTAATTAAATCAATGGCTTTTAATTTAACCTATTTCAGCAAGTGGCTTGTGAAGGCTTGGTCTGACCATGTGCCCAGTACTTCCTCTCCAAGGCCCTCTTTTGTACTGTATGATAAAAGATAATTTTGAAAGAATTTAATTATTTTCTCTCTAAATAAACTCAAGAGAATTTCCTTCTCTATTCAGTTTTTATGTCCTCTCCATAATTTTCTTATTCCTTTCTCATATTTTCTTTTAGAGAGAAATTTAGGACTTGGAGGTCATCTTAAGGTCATTTTCCTGGAGTAGAAGCCATAAAAATAAAAGTGAAGTCTTCTGGGGGGCCCTTATCATAGGCTGGTTCTTACTGAGGCCTCTCTAGTGACTGTTTTCTGGCTCTGGCTACAGTTATTTTGTGGATTACATTACAAGCCAGCGCAGCTCCTCTCTTAGCTAAAATAGTTTTCTTGGCCTTTACTGAGAGGTATTTTTTTACCTCTCATGAAAAAAGAACAACCTTCAAGAACGCTGCCAAATGTGCACATTCACACAAACTCACCCAATAAATCTATGCTTTAAAAAAGTGACTGTTCAACTAATGTTTGTTGTGAAAAATGGTCATTGTCTACATATTCACCCACTTCTGAAGAAAGAGATCTCTCCACCGTTTCCTAGGAAGAATTCTTTCCTTTGTTAGGTTCCATGTGTGAAGAGAAAGAAACAACCTTTCAACTGATATTGATCCACTGGCTTTACTAACTCAAAGCCCTACAAAGGGCATGTCAGCTCATCTTAAAATTGAATAGCATTACTAATTAGACTTGAGATTTATGCTTCTGTTCATCGAGATGCTTCATAAAAACCTTCAGCTAACCCCCTTTGTAGCACAAGACTAAGGCGCACATGAAAGAAATCTCCTGAATATTAAGTGATACTTCATTGAGACCCACGAGGTCTCACTATGGCATAGGAAATGTCATTCTTCATCAGCAGCTTTTGAATTTTGAGGTGATCAACCTTGAAGAGAGGGTTTCTAGACATAAGATTACATTTTCAGCCCACTCCAAATTAAATATGGCCAGTCCCATCTTCCTTCACTCCTTAAGTCATTAGAAATTAAGTTAGTTTCAGGCAGGTGAAAATGCAGTGTGGCTATTTCCTCCTGAAAGCTAATGAGCCATGGTTTCAGAAGCTACATAAAAGGCCATCATGACAGTAGCCAAATGCCAAGCAAAGACAGTTCAACAAAAGAAAGCAACTGAAATCATTGTATATTCTTCTCTTTCTCCTCCTTTCCTCTTCCTCCTTTTCTCCTCTCCTTACTCTTCCTCCTTTTCTTTGCATTACTGCCTGTTAGGTTAATGCTGTACATTTGTGATTTGGCATTACCAATATGCAAAGCACCAATGATACCAGTCCTTGCTGTGGGCATCTCCCCCAGTTCTCGGGGCAGAAGGAAATGAGAGATAGGCATGCTGGAGTCAACACGTGGAGTTGACATTAACTGTACTTGCTGAAAGAGCTCACAAGAATCACTTCCTGCTTCTTTTTTTTCCTTTTTTTAATTGGCTTACAAATACAGAAGTTCTGGCAAAGCATATTTTATGTATGCTTTATTGAAAATGAAGTGATGCTTTTAACTTTCCCTTGGTGTTGTGCCAACTAGATCCTGGTTATCCCTTTTGCAATAGTCTATTAGATCGGTCAACTGATACAAGATAGAATCTTATATATTAATTGCATGTTTCTCTTCCTTTCCTGTACTTCCTGACACTTTCAGTAGTCATTTGAGGTTTCTACACTGATACAAGCAGAATTAGGATTGATATGTCTGAAAAATATAAGAGAAACATAGTTAATTAGTGGTTTGTTTCATGAATTTACTAATGGGGTTCCTTTGAAGGAAAAGCAAAAACTCTGAGGAGAACTGAGATCCCACCTCTAAGTTTATGACAAGGATGATTGAAATGAAAACAGTGTGGTTCTGGATGAGTTAGGGAGTAGGGAAATCTTGCTATTTCATTTGGGAACACTGAGAAATTTAGGCGAGAATATGATCTTGAAAGTTGTGGCCTGTGTTTCATGAAGAGAAAGAGTGCAGAGATGGTAGAGGGTAGGAAAGGCCAGGGAGCCAGGTGGAAGCCAGGTCAAACCCGCAAGTCCTGGATCTCATCCTTTACATGTTACCAAGGCAGAAGCATCTCTCCTGTGGAGGAAGAGAACTTCCTTCCACAGCTCTCAGCAAAAGTTTTCTGACAAAAACCCCGGTGGATGCATAGGTAGGCTCCTTCCTCCCTAAGAAGAGCAGAGATAAGGTGCAGCTGACCATAGCTAGCTGGACCTGGACAACCGGGAAATTCACTTCCCATGTGCAACCAGATTTCATGTGGCAGAAGATGATAGCTAGCAGAATTTTTGCCCATGCCTTTGTCACAAATAATCCCTAACCACCATCTCATTTCTAATTCAGAACCCCTTCTAATGTGTTTCTTCTAGACTCTGACCAAAAAACATAGAAAGCAGTTTTTATAGTGAATGGCTTCAGAAATGTCAGTCCTTGTTGGTCAGCCCTAAGAAGCAGAGTTGTCACATTTGAGAGAATGAATTCTTGATACCAATTATAAGAACCCTTACTCTCCCCAACTTCCTTAGACACATAGTCCAAAGTATGGGAGCCTGGATATGCTGCAAATAAGCTGCATGATGGCCATGAAAGTGTTGAATTCTTATCTCCTTTTATTACACATCTCCTGTCTCCAAAACAGACCTCACCAATCCCGAGAGCATCTTAGAGGACAGCTGTCACAGGTGTTTTCTTTATTCCAGAGGAAAGAAGGGGCTTTGAGTATTTCATCCCAACAGTACCAAATTATTAGAGGCATTAACCATTTAACTACTAGCTGTATTTTCCTTATTATTATACAAAACCCACAGTGCTTTGGCTTTTGATAAATCCTCTGAAACAGTTTAGTCCCAGGGTTTGGGATGGTGGTGTCTCCCAAAGTTAGAAAAGCAGATTGAATGGCCCTGGTGACACATTCTCTGCCTTCTGCTAGGGACTGTAGTAATAAGCAGCAAGGACACTTATTATCTTTGTCAAGGGCAGAAGTTGCTGGAAGAGAGCAGCCATGCAGGCTCTGGGGAGGGTGTGGCCTGTACCTGTCAGTCCCCTTGCTGTCCTTGTTTACAGGGCCTTTACTCTCTCCTGAAAATGTTTTCTCTCCTGTGCTTTTCTTTTGATTTCCTGTTTCAGCTCAGTGGTGTGTGAGGTTCAGGCAGTTCACCTTGCCCTGCTTCATTGATCTTACGTTCACATACTGTAAACACTTCCTGTTTGGAACTTGGACTGAGTCCTAGTTTCTAGACTACGTCATCTTCACTTGTTTTTATTTGTAATTGGAGGCTCTGCAGCTATCAGTAGTCACTCTGGCTTCCCTCGTTCCTCCACCTAAGGGTTAACCTTGGGAGCCAGGAGGAGGCCCTGGCTCCCAGGCTGCTGGCTGCAGGGCTGACCATATTAGGAGTGTGTGAAATGAGGATTCAGCTCCTGGTGCAGTCGCAGGAGCTCTCCTGTCAGTTGGAACTGCAGGAGCTATATTTAGTAACAAGCACTAGGGAACAGCAGTTTAAATGTGGGAGTGGGCTGCTGGAATGCAGATGTGTGGTGAATCTCTACTCCAATCACCATCAAGCCTTAAAGCTGAAGCCTTACTAGAGAGCTTGGCTCTTTTTCCCTCCACCTCCTCCAAATCATCTAGATGGCGTCTTTTGCAAGCCTGGCAAGGGTAGATTTTTCCTCTGCTGTTTTTTAACAAGGAGAAAAGGAACCATGACTCTTGAATGAATCATTATTCCAAACACTGTAAACAGTATTAGTCTCTCCTTAGACCTCACCTCCTTTGCCATGTCAAGTTAAATAACCATTAATATGATGAATGGAATAATTTTATTGCCCTACGATTTCTCCCCTTGGAAACGTATATGCAGGAAATGTATGTCTGGTGTTAGAAGTACTTTTTTTCAGGTTACAGAGGTCATTGGATCTAAAAATTTGCCTTTGTTATAACATATAATTGCCTAAGCAGAACATAATCATTATGTATGAAGTGATTTCTTATAAGCCATCAAAGTTATACAAAATTCAATGAGCATAAAAGATTAAGGGGAAATGGTCTACAGATAGAGCTGTTAATATACTTGAGGATATGGAAGTACAGTAAATACCTCTTTAATGGAACCATAGTAGCTCTGTTTTAAGAGTAATTTTTATCCAGAGGCAATTTCTGTACTTATATCTCTTTCTTACATCTCTCTTTTCTGGCCCTCTTGAATTTGCCATGTCAGTTGACTGAGATTTTAGTTTAACTGAAATGACTAAAAGTTATTTTTAATTCTGAGATTTGGGAAACATTTAAATGTTTAAAGTATAGATTCTCCTTGTCTTCTCATATTTACACCTGCTACAAATCCACAGTTTCCTCAAAATACGTGGTATTTGTAGTACAATGGAGAGCTCTAAAATCAAAATATTTCATAGGTCTGAAGTTGGCTGGAAAGTTCATCTGAATAAAAAGCTAAAGCTGTTGTATGTTTCACCACCATTTATTACTGTTAGAATAGCTTAGCTCATAGCTTCAGGTCAGAGGAAACGATTGGGCTGTTTAGATGGCTTTGGCTAAAAAGCAAACAAACTGGAGCATAGTCAAATAGGTGTGGTCATATGAGGACCCTCAGAGGAACAGAATCTCAAGAAACTTTACTGAGTGAGCACACTCTGGACAGTGACACACTGATAGTTATTACTCAGCAAAATGTACACAGGGAATATAAGGTGTACATTACGGCCAGAGTTGGAAGAAAGAGATAACTGTGACACTCCAAGTCAGAACCAGAGGGAACTAGCAAAGCCGGAAGCGAACTAAATATTGGAGAAGAGGGCTGATTCAATGGAGAAGAGAGGTGTTGTAGTCAGGGCTTGTGAGGAAAAAACCAGAATCAGAACATGGAGTTTATAATATTATTTTTATGATGGTAATGCAGAGTTAACATGAGAAAATGCAGGAAATCTATCCACAACATTAAAGACATAGAATATTTAGCCAAGGGTCTGAATCCTACAGCAATATCCCACATGAGTCCAGATGAAGACCCAGAGCTCATGACAATGCCTCCCACAAGTCCAGCTGGAGGTCTAGAGCCCACAAGAAGGACTCACGCCAGTCTGTTTTTATCATGTTGGGAAGGCCCAAAGGTCAGCGGTGGAAGCTAGAAGTCTTTGCCAGTCTTTGCCAGTGGGGTGAAGGAGCTGTGTTGGTAGATTGAGGATTCTACACTGGAGTTGAGAACTCACACTCACAACAAAGACCAGGGCTGTCCTGAAAAGCACCACAGCCATCCTCAGCGACACTGAGGCCCTGAGCTCCTCTGATGATAACCACAGTCGAATATATGCCAGGAAGCCAGCCTGATGAGTTCATTCTGGAGACTAAGCTGCACACGTCTTCCCCTCCCAAGCCAGGAATTAATGCTTGATGTGAGGACCAGAGCTTCTCCAGGAGAACCTAATGGCTCAAATAGCAACATGTAGGAGAACCCACAATGCCTCAACCCATTAACGCCTTCACACACTAATGTGAATAGCTTCTCCTTCTCTACATCTTGATCTATGCTGGCAACTTTCCTCAGGTGGAACATCTATGCTCAGAGCCATGCTGATTTAATTCAGCTGGTGTTAAGTTGACCACCAGTTCGTAATCCATAACAAGAGGGTTGCCATCAAGAGGGCTGAGCCCTGTGGACACACAACAGGAGGGAGGCAGGGAAAAAACTGGAGTCAAAAGGAGACCCCATCCAAGATGGATGCCCTTGCAGATGAAGCAGGTGGAGTTTGGGCAAGGAAGCTTAAACTGAGGTGCTTAGAGATCCAGGCAGGGGACAAACATGAGTGAGGTTGGCTACCCAGGTGCTAGGGTCTAGCCGCTGGAGGGGAAGACATCTTGGAGTGGCAGCATGGATAGGAGAGAGAACATAGGCATTCACTAATCAAAAAACAAAACAAAACAAAACAAAAAGCCTCATGCTTCAAGTTAAGGATTCAGATACAGAATAAGGGTTCAGAAAAGAATCAAGCTTGCAGGTCATTACACTTCATTTTAATGTTTATAATAACTGGCATTTGTTGGCCACTATGCCAACACTGAAAACATTAACCTGGGGATACTGCATGCCCTATCTCTAACTTTCAAGCAACTTTATAAAGTCAGTTCTTTTATATGCTTTATTAAACATATGAGAAAACTAAGGCATAAAGAGTTACTTGACTATTGACTAATGGCACTGAGACTCAAGTTCATGTTTCTGAAGGCTCCCCTCAAGGTTAACTTCATCACTGTGCTAACTCCCCAAATGCTATAGATCCTGAAGTAGCTTGGGATTTGATCTTAGGAAAACAATAAAAGGTTTCTTTCCATATCTGTTATGTCTCCCACAACAAGATGGGAACTATAGCACTATTATTATCAACAAAAGATAATTGTGTTTTCCTTATGCAAGGCATTGTGCTAAGTGTTGGGCTTTCAGGGATAAGTTTGACATAATCCTTCAAGGAATATTGCAACAAATCTACAGATCACAGCGTAATATGTTAAGAGCTTATAGAGTTAGATTTGAAGGGCTGGTGGGGAGACAAAGAATGAAAGGAATCAAAGAAAACTTGAAGAGGTAACATTTGAAGAGTTTTGAGGGAACAATGACAACTTCCCTAGTGGACAAGACAATAGGGAATATTATAGGTGGGAAAAAAAGAATTTCATGGAAGAATGAATAATCTGAGAATCTCTGGTATAAAATAATTAAAGAGGTAGGAAATGAACTTGGGAAAGTAGATTGAAGACCTATCTATTAGGAAAGGTCTTTTATGCCAGAATAAGAGGGCTAACATACTCTGGGTTCCAAACTAGGTGCTATCGCTTATATCCAGATGTTCCCCAAAAGCTTCATGCAGTCATAGGTAGAGCTTTTTGAAGGTGGCTGAATCTAGAGTGTGTGATGCTAGGATTAAGAATGTGATGGTGGGATTGATTCATGATTTGATGCTAGGATTCAGGGTGCCCTACCCTAAGTGTGAGTGCTACCGATTCTCTGATTACATAGCCTGTATTAGAATATAAGAAACCAAAAGAGAGCTGCTATTGTTGCTTTCTGCTTCACTACCTTGTTGCATGCTACCTTCTGTTTTTTGCTGGCCTCCATCTGCCTTGGACTACTTCTCCTCTACAGTACTTCTCTGCTGTGCCACCCTGCCTTGGGGTCAACTAACAGTGGACTGAAACCTTTACAAACTGTGAGCCACATAAATCTTTCCTTCTTTAATGTTGGGTGGTGAGTATTTTGTCTCTGCAATGAGAAAAACAACTAAGATAATAAAGCTCCTACAATCTCCTTGCACTAAAGTCGGAACTGACCTCAGAACTAGCAAGGATAATTCTGCTGCCAGTACAGAAAATCATGACTTGGGGAAAGGAAACAGCCTCAAACAAGCAACTAGCAGATCCTGATAAGATCCAGATAAACAGGGTGCAAGGCAAAGAATTTATTCTGCAAGGTCATAACTGTCTTTCAGAATAAAAAATTAACTCATCCTCTCTTGCTCTTTAAAGCTCTTAGCCCATTTGATCTGAACTTTTGATAAAAACTTGTTTCAGTACACACACACTTGGATTTCCAATTTCCTCTTAACCTATAAGAAGCTGATTAAATTAAGCACTATTGACACCTAGCCTCTTAAAATAGAAACTCATTTGAAGCGATCAGAATAATGCAGTGTCAGTCTTTGGTTCTCCTTTCAGCCACCTTTCTTTGGTTCTAGCAAGGATATTTTTCATGGCTGGAGCCCAGTAGACTCATAGGTCTGCCTGATGAGACTCTTCAGCTTCTCAGTAGCTACTTGCTGAACAGAATTACAGAACCAGATTAACTGCTTTAACTGTAAATTGATAGCTTTCACTTTAAATTCTAGTGAACAAATTCAAGTGGACATTTAAGGATGGATAGATGGCTAGGACTCATGCTGCATCCATAGTTGAAGAGCACATGCCTATTCTTCAAGAGAGTTATTTCATCCCACAGCCTCCCTCCTCCAACATCCTAAATCTCCCGGCCTCTGCCTGACTAATGACTTCACCTTATTATCATTAAAAAATATGATCCCATAATCCTAGGGCTGAATATAAATATTCAAAGGAAATGATATCAGTATATTAAAGAGACATCTGCACTTGTACATTCGTTGGGGAATTATTGAAACAAGGGTCAAGATGTGGTTTCAAGCTAAGTGTCCATCATTGGATGAATGGATCGAAAATATGGCAGTTATACACAACAGAGTACTATTCAGTCTTTAAAAAATTAAGGAAATCCCATCCTTTGGGACATGGATGAAACTGGAGGATATTATATTAAGTGAAACAAACCAGGCACACAATGTTACATAGTATTATCTATAAGTGGAGTGAAAAAAAGTTGAACTCATAAAGTAGAGAATAAAATGGTAGGTACCAAGGGCTGGGCTCCAAGAAGGACTGGGAGATGTTAATCAAGAAACAAAATTTCAGTTTCACAAGAGGAATAAGTTCAAGATATCTATTTTATATAATGATAACTATGGCTGAGAATGTATTATATTCTTAAAAATTGTTAAGAAGATAGATTTTTAAGTATTCTCACTATAAAAAAGTATTGGATTTGAGATGACACCTAGGTTAGTTTGATTTTTCGTACTTTATTTTAAAAAGCAAAATAGAAAAGGGGATATAAATGATACAGAATTTTAAAAAATAGTAGGAAATTAACAATAATTAATATATTTCATAGTGTTATCTTAGAAGTAGTTGTTCAGGTTATAAGATTTAGGCACAAAAATGATCAAACAATCAAACAATAAAAACACAAACTGTTCTTTTGCATGAGCTAACAGAGATTAGCTGCCTATCATTTATATATATATATATATATATATATATATATATATATATATATATATAAAATCTTTCCCTTCTTCCTTCTCTCCTTTCCCCATCCCAATTGTTCTTTTCTTTTGAGCATTTTCTTTTCCTTTCATTATCACAATATCTATTGTACAACTTGGGTCTTATTATTCTTTCAATTTTTTTTACACTAGGGAGACAATATAATATTTACAAATGTGAGTTTGATTTATTTTACTTATAAGTATGGTCTCAAGTTGTCTCCATTTACCAATAAAAACCTCAATATTATCCTTCTTTATTGATGAGTAACATTTCATTGTATAAAAACACTGTATTGTTTTTACCCATTCTGCAGTTGATGGGCATTTGAGTTGTTTCCAAGATTTAGCTATCACAAATTGTGCTGCTATAAACATGGCTGTACATACATCACTGTAGCATGACATTTTCAATTTTTGTGGGAAAATACCCAGGAGGGGAATAGGTGGGTTGAATAGGACTTCCAATCCTAGTTTTTTGAGGAATCTCCACACTGACTTCCATAGTGGCTGTACTAGTCTCCACTCCCAATAGCAGAGAAGCATTTCTTTTCCCCCACATCCCTGCCAACATTTGTTATCAGTTGATTTCTCGATGGCAGCTATTCTTTCTGGAGTGAGATGGAATCTCAATGTTGTTTTCATTTGCATTTCCCAAATGATCAGAGATGTTGAACATGTCTTCATGTATTTATTTGGCATTTATATTTCTTCATCTAAGAAGTATGTGTTTATGTCAGATGTCCATTTTTGGATTGGGTCTTTGAATTTGGGGAGCCTGATGTTTTTCAGTTCTTTATATGTTCTAGATTTAAGTCCTTTGTCTGAGGGACAGCTGGCTAAAATTCTTTCCCGTGATTTTCTTTTTACTCTGTTGGTGATTTCTTTTGAAGTGCAAAAACTTTTTAATAAGATGAGATCCCATTTGTTGATTCTTTGAAGTGTTTCCCCTGCAATTTGCATTTTGTTGATGGGCTCTTTGCCTACCCCTGTGTCTTCAAGATTTCTAACTACCTTGTCTTCTGGTATATTTAGTGTTTCTATTTTAATATTTGGATCTTTGTCTCATTTTGACTTTAGTGCATGATGATAGACATGAGTCATTTCAGTCTCTGGCATGTGGAAAGCCAATTTTTCCAGCACCATTTATTAAAGAGGCTATCCTTCCAGAGAACATGTTTAGCCCCTTTGTCAAAGGTAAGTTGGCTTAGTATCTTTGTAGTTGACTGCATCTTCGAATATGTTCCATTCATCCTCAGGTCTGGGTTTTTTGGGTTTTTTTGCCAGTATCATGCTGATTTTATCACCGTAGCTTTGCAGTATAATTTCAAGTCAGGGATTGCGATGCCCTCTGCTTTGCCTTTGTTTCTCAGGATTGTCCTTGCTATTCTAGGTCTCTTTTTCCAAATGAATTCCAGCAATGTTTTCCCTAGGCTTGCAGGGTATGTTAATGGTATTTTGACCTGGATTGCATTAAATCCTTATCTTTCACCCACTTATTATTATTTTGCCTGTGATATATGTAATTCTTATAATCTGGCTCTTTCACTGGAAGATAAACTGCAGATGGCAGGAACTGCTTTTAACCATTTTCATCACTGTGTTATCTTCAATGCCTAGAGAGCAGTGCCTGAGGAATAGACGGTACCTGGCTCCTCTTTAATTACCTGTAAAACTGGAAAAGTGAGTTTCTCTGGGTCCCAGTTTCTCCAACTATAAATAAAGAATCAGCAATAGCTTCTGTTATTAGAACAAAAGATGTGTGAAGTACTTACAACAATATTCAGTGAAATAAAAAGTCCTCAATAAATTTTATTCTTCTTATTGTACATTTATTATTGTTGTTAGTAGTAGTAGTATTACCAAAGTATTCAATTCCTGTGATTCAATGATACCAGTTTCTAGTTTTCTCCATAAACCTCCTTCCTCAGTGACTACTTTTTCTTCAGATGTCTGGAAGTTAGAAGAGCCCAAGCCTGGACCCTTTTCTTTCCTTTCCTTTAATGTGCTCTCTCTATAAGTAATCTCATCCAGTCTCCTAACATCTAACATGGTTTGTGCTGGTAAACTTCAAATTTTCCCACCTCAGGCCTCTTTCCCATGATTTCAGACCAGTAACTTCCTGCTGCTCTCTTGAGTGTCTCACTAGCTGTTTTCAAATTAACATTATCAGTGGTGGCTTTCAAAAATGGTCCCAGAGACTCTTGACTTTTCCTCTCCTCTCTTTAAGTGTGAGCTGGACTTAGTGACTCACTTCTAATGAACAGAGTACATTCAAAGTGACAACGTGTGACTTCCAAGAGAAGAGGAAAAGATATTTCGGATCCTCTCCCCTCGCCGTCTTTTAGATATTTCGCTCTAAGAGAGCAGCTACCATGCCCTAAAGACATGGAAGCATGTGTACGCTTCTTGCTTACAGCCAGTGAGGAGCTAAGGCCATAAAAGGGTAGTCAGTCTTCCGTCCCCTCAAACTGTCAGAGGACTGCAGTCTCAGCTGATAGCTGGAAGGCAACCTAATGGGAGTTCCTGAGGTAGAACCACTCAGCTACCTGTCTCCAGGGCACATAACATACATCCTTACTATGTTTTGTTTTGTTTTGTTTTGTTTTGTTTTGTTTTGTTTTGTTTTGCTTTGCTTTGCTTTGCTTTGCTTTGCTTTGCTTTGCTTTGCTTTGTTTTGCTTTGAGGCAGGGTCTCACTATGTAATGCAGGTTGGCCTTGAGCTTATATACTAGCCCAGGCTGCACTCCAACTAATAGCAATCCTCCTGCCTCAGTCTCCCAAGTGCCAGGATTACAGGTAGGAAGTACCATGCCCAGCTATCTTTAGTGCCTTAAGTTACTACATTTTATATAATATATTATGTTTTAATATCTTTAACAATGAATGTGAATTTATCTATTTTTACAGTGAGTTTTCTTGATTTTTGTTTTATTTTGTTTCATGTGTTTTTGAAGTCTGTATCTCTTTTTTCTTAACAGTGTCTGAAAGTTGCCCGGGTGTATTCTGACTGAGGCTCTTTGCACTTGCCAGCCCTAGATCCCAGAGTGCTTTCTGGTTCTTCATGTTACTGTTTTTCCTCACTATCAGGGATAATTCAATTGTGATCCTTCCAGAGGCGCCTTCTCTGAGCATTGTAAAATATAGACACCTGCCCCTCTTCAACTACTCTAACCCAGTACCCTGCCTATGTGCTTAGAGCAATGACCACAACCTATAGTAACTATATTGTTAATTCATTTACTGATTTCTCTGATTGCCTGGTTCTCTCACTAGAACATATGTTCCACACAAACATGGGACCTGATTATTTTACCTGTCTTCCCACTTCTAGAACTGGTAAAGTCTTTATCCCATGAAAGAAGCTTTATGCATTCCAGTGGAGAGGAGGGATGATATAGAACAAAGTAGGTGAAGTAAAATTCTCTTTTCTTGGACAAAAATTCCCATCATAAGATGCCCATGGCTGTGTGACTGAGAAATGTATCAAGAGCAGATCTGAGTCTAGCAGCTGGTATGGCTGCACCTGAATGGCTTACACAGCAGGTTTTGTTGTCTGACGTATTTCATGTCGTATGTAAAGGAATTCTTCGAAGTCATCTATGTTTAGTGTGAATATGTGTGTGTTCCTTAAACTGGGCAGCACATTTTCCTTCATGGATAGAACAGATTCCAGGAAGGGCCTCAGCATAATGATGCTTCCACTCAGAAGGATATAGAAAAGAATGAATTACCACTCAGAAGGAAAAAAGCCCCACTACTTATGCATAACCAGGTCTTACAGAGTAATCTCTGAATTTCTTGCCTAGGAAACCATATTTCTAACATGTCATTTTTTTCCTATTCTGCCATGTATGCATATAGACAAGGTGGGAAGAAAATGCAAGTTGAGAATGCTATACACACTATAGATTGCCAAAATGCATTTATTTGATTTTCCAATGGCATCAGTGTGGCAGCTTGGCCCAAATCTAGGACTCACTTGTAAGGAAAAGTAGAGACTGGCCTTTGGTAGTTCACTGGCTCAGATATAAATCAGTGATGCCAGGAGAAAAAAGTCTTATGTCTTTTTCTAAAATACTAATCAATTGTCTTTCACTGAAATATATTGATCTAATGAAAAAGCAATAGAAATTGATCCTGGATGAACTGTGTTGCACATGAGGTTTTTGACAACCATGAAAAAAACAATTTAAACATAATTTAAAAGAATGATAAAACATTAAAATTAATAAAAATTGGAATCCTACCAACCAAGTTTCGTTTGGGTGTATTTCTGCCTATATAGATTTGCTTTAGCAGTGGTTTAAATCTTCTCTTGCTCAGAGATAAACAAAGTTTCAGCTTTCTCTCTGTGTTATGCAAAGGCATGTCTCAGACCCTCTGATTTTCCCAAGACATAACTCCACCAGAGTTCTGTGGGAGGCCATTTGTCTTGGCACCCAGGCACTCCCTTCTGCCACTCCCCTTGGACCTTGCTTTGTAACAGCTCCTTCCTCTCCCAAGATCTTCCACACACTATCACTTACTTTCTCTTGGCTTCCCTGGTCACCTTCCCCAGGAAGAACTGACTTGAATAAACGCATGCATCTAAAAGTACTAGGGATTGATTGTATTTATTGTGTTAGATATTTTGCATTTTTATTGGAGGACAACCAAATTTCATTGAAATAAAATTTGACTTGTGAAATTTTATCCAGCATGAATATATCTCATGAATTAGTGTATCTCTGGACTGGGACTGTCTCCACCAGTAAATTTGACAGAAAGTATTGGCTTTGGAGTAAGCAGACGGGTCGATCCACAATTCTGCCAATTACCAGTCAAATAACCCAGTGTGGATTACTGAACTTCACTGACTCTCGGCTTAAGTGGAAGATGTAATGTCTGTTCCACAGGGTTGCTGAGAAGGTTAAGGCAGATTCCATGTGAAGACCTAGCATGATTCCTGACTAGTTGGTATTCAAGTGAATTTTTTTTTATCTTAAAGATAACAAAACTCAACAAAACAGAACAAAACCAATCAAAACAAAGCAGCAAAATTGGTATAGAACCTCAAAGCAGGATACTAGGAAAACAACAATAGCTACCACAGTATATCTTGTTATCTTCACAATAATTGTCCATTCCATCAGATACAGAAAATCAAACCAAAAACAGAATAAAATCAAAACAGAATATTGAATAAAGCCAAACAATCAGAACAAACTAAAACAGTGAGAACAATGTTGGGTTGCAAAGACAAGACAGAAGGAAATCCCCCATATTTGCTATATTGCATACCATTATCCTCCCAAGAGATGTTTAGCCTGCTGACCCCAGGCCTGCAAAATCAACTGCCAACACAAGCATCTCGCTGCTTTATGTACCTTATTTGCTATCAGCTCAGCCTGTCCTCCAAACCAGCAGGTTGTTTACAGAAGGTGGTTGATTCTCAGCTCACTGGAGGTGCTGATTTTTCTCTTCCTGGAAGCCAAGCGGCTTCTGCAGTGCCTCGGAAAGGCTGACTAGTTTACTTTTTGTTGGATCATCTGAATCCCAGCATCAGTTGGTATTCAAATGAATCTTTCTCCTCCACTTCTCTTTCTTTATAGGCTTGAATGTGGATCTGTGGCTTCTCTAATAACCTGTGTCATGCTTTCCCAGGTGCTTAGAGGTCACTAGGAAGGAGCTAGGTTGAAATCAGAGTGACTTTTGCAAGCAGTTGGGTGAACTTCTAGAGCTGTGACTGCTGAAAGACTCATTTAGTTTAGAGAGGCAAATATGGTCTTCAGGCAACTATATAAAAGCTTAAGAAACAAACTATCATCCAAAAAAGGTCATGTGGAGGAAGGTCTCATTGGATGGTTGAGTCAAGTAATGAGGGACTAGAGAGAAGGCTAAGGGATTCTCTCAACATTATTTATTGAAAATCTTTTGTGTTTTAGGCACTAAAGACAAGTGAAATGTATTCTCCAAAAAACCAATAACTACAACACCATAAAAAAACTAAAATTAAGAGCTAAAATACAGAAGATACATAGCATCATAGAGTTCAATATTGCAAATGGCTAAATGATATTATAATGTTTTTTCAATTATTGTTGTGTAACAAAGTACCTCAAACTTAGTGGTGTAAAACAGCAATCATTTTACTACATTCATTGATTCTGTGGACTAGGAGTTCAGATAGGCCACAACAGATATAATTTAATGTCTGGAACCTCAGCCTCAGCTTAAAAGAGTCAAATGGAAGGCAAGATTGGACATATAGGGCCAAAGTCATCTTGCACTTCCTCCATCAGGAAGTTTGGCACCTAAGCTAAGCTTAGTCAGGACCATTGGTAGCAGCTCCAGTGTGGCTTCTTCACATGACCTGAGCATCTTACAACATGGCATCTGTGTTTCAAGGGGAACAAAGTGAGAGTAGCATTCCAGAAGAACCAGGAGGAAGCTGCATGGCTTTGTGTGATCTGCACAAAAGAATAACAGGGGCTGCAGAGAGAACAGCAGACTGTTCAGCTGGATGCCCTTCCAGATATAGATAGTGGGACAATGAATCAAAAGTTTAAGTAAGGGGTGTGGCCAAGCTGGATCAACAGTGACTTCTCATACCTTACTAAGGAGTCGAAATTTTGTCTTATAGATAACAGAGAGATACTGCAGAGCTCTGAATTTTAGAATCTTTTAGAAGTACAAAGATGGCAACACAATGGAAGGCAATTAGAAAGAGACAGGAAATGATGAAGGAAACTACTTAACCATTAAAATAGTTAAAGAAATAGAGTTAGAACCTAAACCAGGGCTTTGGCAGTGAAGTTGATATGTAGTGGTTGTGTCATAAGATTCAATTAATTTGTCTAGAGGGAATATTTAGAGAAGAAAAATTAAGTAGATCCTTTAAGAGCTCTAACATTTTGGCAACAGATAAAGGTGAAAGTGGTATCAGAACACACTAAGAAATGCTAAGAAAAGTGGGACACAATGGGAAAAAGTGGTGTCAAACAGTTAAAAAGAAAAAAATTCAGGAAAGAAAACATGTCAGAAGTATTAATGCTATAGAGGGGACAAATATGATAAGCATTAATAAGCATACTCTAAAAGTAACAAGGCCAAACTTACAAAACGGGTCAGTCCTGGTAATGTAAATGAATAAAATCAAGGCAATGAGCATTACTTAGGAGAGACCTATAACCGGTGCAAGTTTCCAAAGCAGAGTCAGCAATAAGTAATACAAGGTGGTAGTGAGAAGTCTAGTCTCACAGACCAGATGAAAGTACATTTGTCCAACTGATGTTTCGTAATGGTGTAACTGAACACCAGAACTGCTTCATGTCTTGTCTTACTTACCTTTCTTGTTGATGGGGCAAAATGCCAGACACTTGATATTAAAAATGGAAAGGTTTATTTAATTCAGTTTGTGGAGGTTTAAGTCCTTAATCAGCTGGCTCCAAGGCAGGGTGGTGTGGCAGAAGGCAACAGCTCATGGCAGTGGAAGATACCAAAAACAACAAAAGCAAAAAGCTTTTTTTCCTCTCTTACATTGCATGCAGGCTACCTGCCCTAGGGCAGCTATAATACTCACACCCCAGTCCCAGCACTAGACAATGAACCAATCACAAACTCTAGATTAAGCTGCCTCCAAAAAGCTTGCTTCCCCGCCACGACTACATAAGGCTTTAGGGAGACATCCAAGCACAATGACAGGGCTAAAGTTGACAGATAAATGCAAGAAACGATTGGGGAGCCATCTTTCAGTTAAATTCTTTCTTTATATTTTGGGTTAGTCAGCATAATTTGAATGGAAAGCACCATAAATCCAACTCAAGCTAGCTAAAGTAAAAAGCTAAAAATATTAATATGTTTCACACTTAGAATACTAAAGAGTCAAATCACTGGAACAATGATATACACTCGAGTATGAGATAATCTCAGAGACTCAAACTCTGCAGGGGTTCTTTTCTGTATGTTGACTTCATTTTCTCTCTATGGATTCACCCTTACCAGTAGCCCCTACAGTTTATATAGTGTAGTTCTTATCTTATTAGACAGTTAGTTATAGAAACATCTCAGGGAAAAACTGATTGGCTTGGTATCCACCTATACCTGAACAGTGAGCCACAATCACATTCTGGACTGGAGGAGGTGAGAAGGAATACTTTCTGTAAGAAGGGAGTGGGAAGTGTTAGACTGAAAAAGCAATCAGTGCCCAGTCTGCACATTTAACTTCAAAGTGATTTGTTATTTTCACAAATTCTGTTTCCCTCAGCTTTCAAGGCATATTAATAGGGTTGCCAGATATCCTTGTTTGTCTGGACAGTTCCCTTTTACATCTGTTATCTTAGTGCAATTATTAATAGCATCCTTTTCACTTTCAAAAATGTCTTGATTTGGAAAATAAATTTCATTGTCTTATTTTTTGGCATTGTGACTTTGAACTAGCCAAAGTGTAGGGTTTTAAAGGATAGATAAAATGACAAGTTGTAAACTTTGTTAGGATAGTTTATTCTTTATAGGACACTTGAGTACCCAAAACCTGATAGACATACAGAATCAAGAATCAAATGTTTTAAAAAGCATCCCAAAGTGTTTTATAAGGTTGCAATTGCCAATTTTCCCCCAGATTCTTTGGATCAACTTTCTTCTAATTACAGGGCAACTCTGGGTGTGTGGCACAGGATATTGTTTTGTTTAGTGAATTTTGGGGGTCCAATAGGTGGCCAGTAGAAAAATTTCAATAAACATTTGATTATGTTTCAATGCTGGCCTTTCTACAGCACATATTCATTATAAAGATAGTTGATAGTTCATGAGTACCCCTACTCTTGGAGGTCACTCATGCTTGATGAAGCAGCCACTAATTCTCTGTATTAGAATAACTTCTCTTACAGGGAGATATTACCTGACACCTGTAGTTTTCACATGATCTTGATTCTTCTGAGGTCAATTCCTCTTTCATAGCACCATCTTTAGACTTTTTTGACCAACATTTACTCTTCTCAGCTGATAGTGTTTCCAGGTCCTTTGAAATCCTTATCACTTCTGGATATAGTCAGTCTTTCCAAAGACTTCTTCAGACAGAGTTCAAGGATGTGTTTTGACTTCGATTTAAAGGAAAGTGATAACTTCACAAGACTCAAAAAAATTAGGAGGAGATTCACCATGATTGAATAGAGGAGGAGCCTTATTGGAGTACTTCATAGAAAGTCATCTAAAAACACATGGAATTAGAAGAAAGTAAGGGGCATACATCCAGATGCCAATATCAATCTTAAATGAGAGACTTGTCGATCAAACAAACCATAGATATAGGATTTTATAAAATGGTAAGCAATCTGTAGGCTGTCTGTGGGAAAGCCACCACATGCAGAGCAGAAACCACCGTCCTGGAAAGTTCCCAAATAACTGATGGACTGCAACAGTGTGGCAAACTCAAATCAACCAGGATAAAATTGGGATATAAGGCCCCTCACCTCTTTTGCCTTCCTCCAAACAGATAGTGAGTGAACAGCACCAACCCTCCTGCCCTGCTCCCAGCAACATCTGACTTAAGGAGCCTTAATCCACAGTGTGGCAATGAGTGGGAAGTCAGCACTCCCCACACCCTGCTCCTGAAAGCACAAGACGGTAGAGAGGAGTGACAGTGAAGTGGCCACAGCACTCCCCTTGCCTGCTCCCTGGGTGTGAGAGGAGAGAGATGCAGCGGAGGGGAACAGAGGAGGCTGTGAAAAGGCTGGCAGGGGCTGACTGTACACAAATCTGGGAGGAACCTGAGACGGTCTCCGTCTGAGAGAGGGATGCAAAGACAAACAGGGTAAGGAGATGTGGGTGAGCTGCTGAGGGACATTCGGAAAGTTGCTAGCTGAAGACTGACACATGACCCCACATCTGGAGGACAAGATAAGTCCTGCACCCAGCAATAACTCTACCGTAGGCATCAGAGAAATGTTATTTTTATGTTTTTAGATGTATATTTTGTTTTGTTTTGTTCAGTTTTTCTCTCTTGCCTCAACTATTTTTCTTGGCCTTTTTGTTATTTTCATGTGAGTGAACATTGTCTCTAGTCTTTCTGGTGCATTTCAATCTTCTTTTGCTTTCTCCTTCTTTCTTTCCTGCCCTCTTCTCGCAAAGTTTGGTTAATCATCTTTTGTCCTTCAACCTTGCTTCTCCTACTATGTTTCTCTTCACATGTCTCTCTATTTTTTCCTCTATCCCTCTTAAATCCTCTATCTATCTATATACAGGGTAAAATCACTCTGTTAAGGGAAAACTCACAGCATATAAGTTCCAGGATTATGTTGGATTTCATTAAATAACTGTGGATCTTTCTCCTAATGCTAAAGGTTCCAAATTAATTGTTACCATAGTTTTAAAATTGCTAGGCAACACTTGATGCTATTATTATCACATTTGTACTACTTTAGCCAGGGTGTCATACCATCCCTTGCATGGTAATACTGTGATCATCTGGGGTCATAATCATCACCATAGTCCGGTACTGAAGGACTGGGTGCTGAGCCAAATAGATAGTAACTTCTTATCTCTATAGACTGGAAAGGTAGGATCTTGGAACGGATGCAAAGGCCAAGGGTCAGCTACACCCAGAGGACAGCTCCAAGGAATAGACATTTCCTAAGGAAACCTCAATACTAGTGATTAAGCTATCTGCTTTAAGCAATTTATAAACATTGACAGAAACAAATTAAAATAAAAAATAGAAAATGACAAGATCTAGAAGCAAAATACAACCACAGATGTCCAGCCCACCCAGGACCATTACAGAGGACAACAAGACAGAGGAAATAAGAAACCACCCACCTCATTTTCTGAAATGGTTGCAGCAGAAGTAAAAAAAATCAGATGAATGAGGCCATAGGAAAAAAATTACATCAGAAATAATCTCAGGTGAAAAGAGAGATGACAATCAAAATGAAGGACTTGCTCAGTGACTCTTGAGCAGACAATGGTTTAAAAAAAAAAAGAGGAGTTTGGGAAGATTACAGAAACCATGAATCCCCAACATAGTAAGGAAATGGAATCCATGAAAGAGATCCAAACTTATTGAAGAGATAACAAATTCCACTGCATGTATAAACAATTGAATAAACCATGATAAAAACAAAATCCAGATTTAGAAGACAGGATTGTAGACAGTGATCATGAAAAGAACGATTTGTTAAAAATTGCAAGGGATCATAAAAAAAAATCCAGCAGCTGCAAGATGATGCAAAGAAGAACAATGTAAGATTGATTAGAATCTGTGAAAAAGCAGGAGACAACACAAATGATAGAAAAAATCTGTTATAGAAGTAATGGCAAAAAACTTTCCAAGCATGGAAAAAGAATTCAACATATAGATAAGTGAGGCATACAGGACTCCAATTCTTCATGATCAAAATAAATCTACACCAAGGCATATAAAAATCGAGATTCCAGAAATTCAGCAAAGAATAAAATATTAAAATCTGTTATAAAAAAAGAAACAAATCATCTACAATGGAAAGCCCATCAGAATCACAGCAGACTTCTCAGCAAAAACCTTCATGTGAAGGAGAGTTTGCAGTGAAGTATTTCAAGCCTCCCACCTAGACTGAGGTACCATATAAAACTATTTTTCAAAAATTAATGGAGAAATAAGATATTTCCATGATAAAGGACAAATGAGGAGGAAGTTTATGATCACAAACTACATCTCCAAAAGGTTCTATTTGTCTGTTTGCTTGTTTGTGTTTTTTTTTTTTTTTTTGAGACAGGGTCTTGCTATATTATTCAGGCTGGCTTAAAACTCACTCACTATGTAGCCTAGACTGGCTTCAAGCTCACTCATTATGTAGCATAGGCTGGTTTCAAACTCATAGAGATCCTCCTGCTTCAGCTTTCTAAGTGCTGGAATTATGAGCATGCACCACTATGGCAAGCTCATCAAAATGCTCTGAAAAATATTTTAGAAAAAGTAAAAGCAGACTACAATCTCAAAAACACCAATAGAAAGAATACATCAGGAAAGACAAGCAATTAAACAGAAAGCAGAGACAGAGAATTAACAACTGGAAAATAAAATGACAAGAAAAAGAATACATATCAGTTATTATCATCAATGTAAAAGATCTCAGTCCACCAATCAAAAGAAAAAGACTGACAGAATGAATCCAGAAACAACATCCAACAATATGCTGCATAAAAAACCACATTTAATTTAAAAAGAAATTCATAGGGTAGAGAACAATATGCCATTTGATAGAAATCCCCCTAAAGAAACAGGGATAGCTATTCTCTTTGCAGACAAAGTGTTGAATCCTCCAGGAAATTTAGAAAAGACCTAATGCTATTACTCCTTAGCCTTCTCAAACTCATTCCTGGAAGCAAGTATTGTGCTGATACCAAAACCAGAGAAGGATCCAACCAAAAAAAGAGAATTACAGTATAATCTCCCTAATGAAAATAGAAATAAAAATCCTCAATAAGATACTGGCAAATAGAATGCAGCAAATTATCAAGAAGATTATACACTGATCAAGGAGGATTTATTCCAGGGATGGTTCTACATATACAAATCAATAAATGTGATACACCACATCAATGGAGCCAAAGTCAAAAATCACATGATCATTTCGATAGATGCATAGAAAGAATTTGACAAGGTCCAACATCCATTCATAATAAAAACTCTCCAAAAGTTGGAACAGATGAACTTTATCTCAATCTGATAAAAGCCATTTATGATAACCCAACAGCTACCATTGTATTAAATAGACAAAGACTGAAAGCTTTTACTTTAGACTCAAGAACCAGACAAAGATGTCCACTATCACCATTCCTATTCAGTATAGTTCTGGAAACACTGGCAAGAGCAATTAGACAAGAGAAAGTGAAAAAAAAAGAATAAAAATAGGAAAGGAATAAGTTAAATTATCATTGTTTGAGGTGACAGATACTCTACAATGAAGACCCCAAAAACTCCACAAAAATGATGTATAGATATAATAACCAAATTCAGTAGTGCAGCTGGACACAGAGCCAACACTAAAAAAAAAAAAATCAATAGCCTTCACAAAAAACAAACTCACTATGAGAGAAATTAGGGAAACAACAACTTTCACAGTAACACTGGGAAAAAAAATGAAATACCTAGAAATCCATCTAATAAATGAAGTAAAAGATCTTTACATTGGAAACTACAGTATTTTGAAAAAGGAAGTCAAAGAGAATATCAGAAAATGGAAAGATAGTCCTTGTGCTTGGTTAGAAAGAGTCAATATAATGGAAATATTCATACTTCCAAAATTGTTACACAGATTTAATGTAGTACTGATCAAAATACCATTTGTATACCTTACAAAACTAGAGAAAACATTCCTAAAATTCATTTGGAACCAGAAGTGACTGAAAATAACAACAACAATTATGAGGAAGAAAGGCAAGGCAGGAGACATCACAATACCTAACTTGAAATTATACTGCAGAGCTACTGTGATAAAAACAGCATGGTACTGGCAAAAAATAAAAAATAAGCAAACCTGTGGATCAACAAAATAGATTAGAAAATGCAGAAACAACTCCAAACACACTTTAACACATACTTAACAAAAGGACCAATCACATTCTCTGGAAGAAAGCCTTTGGATTAAATGGTGCTAGAAAAACTGGCTTTCCACATGCTGAAAACTAAAACTAGACCCTTGTCTCTCATTGTGCACTAAACTAAAATTGAAATGGATCAAAGTTCTAAGTTTTAAAATAGAAACAGCCATCTATGACAAATACTGATGCTCCACCTAATTGAAAATAATAAGATACTAGATAAGAATCAGTAATATTACATGACAAAGTTTGAACAAACTTAGCTTAGTATTAATAAAAATATAATTTTCTTCTTTATAAATTAACTTTATTGGTACAATTTTGATATACACAATGATCTTCTGGAAGAGACAATAAATAGAACTAATGAAGAAAATGATGTAGGCAAAGACTTCCATAAACAAGACCCTGATTGCACAGTAAATGTTACAAAGAATCAACAGCTGGGATGTCATCTCATTAAAAAGTTTTTTCACTGCAAAAAAAAAAAAATCATCAACAGAGTGAAGAGAAAATCCATGTAGTGGGTAAAAATTTTGCCAACTGTTCCTCAGACCACAGACTACTATCTAGAACATACAAAGAACTGAAAACAAAAACATATTCCCCCAATTTAAGGACCCAATGTAAAAGTGGACATCTGAGAGGAATATCTAAGTCTCAGATGAAGAATTACAAACAGCAAATAAATATGTGAGAAACTGTTCAACATCACTGGCCATTCAAGAGATGCAAATTTAAACAACATCTAGATTTCATCTCACTCCAGAAAGAATGGCTGTCATCAACTAATGAACATTACATGCTGGCCAGGCTGTGGGTATAAAGGACCCACCTTTATTATGGGTGTAGGTATAGACTGGTGCAACCCCTATGGAAATTAGTGTGGAGATTCCTCAAAAAATCAAAACTAGAGATTCCATTTGATCCAGCTATTCCTCTGGTTGGTATCTTCATGAAAGAATAAAATGCAACATGCAACAGTGATACATGAAGCCCCATGTTTATAATAGCACAGATTGTAATATCTAAATCTCAGAAACAGCCCAACGCCCAGCAACTGATGAATGGATACAGAAGATGTGGGTTTTTTTTATACATTGGAGTATTACTTTGCCATAAAGAAGGATAAACTTGAGACATTTCTGGCTAAATGGATGCACCTTGAGATTATACTCTTTAATGAATCAAACAAATGCATGTACATATCCCATTGTTTTTCAAATGTGAAAAAATGAAAGTGTAAATAAAGACCAGAATGTATAAAAGATATTGTGAAATAAGAAGAAATTATTCAAATGGGTAGGGGAATTAGGGAGGGGAAAAAGAAAGAAGGGAAAAAGAGAAAATAAGAATAAAATGGAAATAAAGCTTTTGTAAATAAGGAGGGGAAGAGAGATTGAAGGGAGGGGAGGGAATGGGGAAAAAAGAAGGATTAAGATATATCATGTGCAGTTACAAATTCTCCGTGATGAATATGATCATGATGTATTATCTAAATTTTACCAATTAACTTAAAATTATATTTCTATTAATACTAAGATTTTTCAAACTTTATTCACCATGTCACACTACTTATATTTAGTTTCTCATTAATTATTTTCAGTTAGATGCAATCTCAGTATTTGAAGTCTGAACCCAGGAAAAAAAAGCAATTTTCTTTCTTTCATATGTGTCTGCCAAGTCAGGTCTCCTTTATCACTGCTTACACAATTAGCATATTGAACTGTGTTAGAGCTTTGCATTTAGCCCTGCTATACATCATTGTGTTGGATTCAGCGTGCCTTACAAGACTTCTGAATGCTTTTGCATCATAATTTAATGTCCGGGATCTTGATTCTCCCATCTTGTATTATCCTCCTACCTAACATGTAGAGAGAACTTGGTTCCTTAAAAAATAGTTTCACCGATCAGGTAATCTAATAGATAACCAAGAAGTTACACATTTCACCAAAAGGAAAGATTTTACAATAGACAATGTTCCACCATGAGTGAGCTCCTTTTAAGACATTTCATGACCCTTAGTAGATATAGCCAGACATGGTAACCATCTGTCCAGGATTTTACTGGGAATTCCTGCATTAGGTAGACATAGTAACCATCTGTCCAGGATTTTACTGGGAATTCCTGCATTAGGTAGGTCTTTAGACAAGGTTATTTTTAAAAATATTTCTAGTTCATAGATTCCATGTGCAGGACACATTTTTCTATTAATGGCCCCCATCAGATTTTTTTTCATCCTACAGCTGAGAAGACATTACATTTTCCTTTGCTAAAACTAGAGAAGTAAATACATATAATAATGACAATAAAGTGACCCATACTAGGTTATTTAGGGATGTATTTTTGGAAAAACTATTCTATATTTTAAGTATTTTTCATGTAAATTGAACATTGTGTTTTGTCTTAAGTGACAAATATTATGAAATATTTTATTACCAATCACAATCATCAATAAATACACAGTGAGTTTATGGGTGTTCTCTTGCTGTTAAGTATACAAACTATCTTACTTCTCATAGGATTTTCTCATCTATTTCAAATCACATCCTTAATAATCCTAGTAAATGTAAATGATGATACTTATAAAGTAGTTAGTAATTGTAACAGAAGTTGAGACATTTGTAGCCTAAATCTAAATATTCCTTTTACAATCTAACAAATTGCTTTGCGGTTGTAACAAAAATTAAATTATAGTGCCCAAGCTCCACTAAGAAAAGTGCGAAAAGTCTAGTCTGTTACTTACCTATATTTTAATACAGAATTCCAAACTTCTCTAGATGAGGATATATTTGATTAAATAAGCTTTTTGCTGTTCTAATAGGTTACAAAGGGGTCTAGCCATCTTAGAGACATGTAATAGATTCCTACATTCTCACTTAGAAAAAGGCATTCAATATATTTCAACAGATGATAAATGAAGCAAGAGTTACATTTGAATTGATGGACAGCATAAATAGCTCTTTTGAAGCCTCATTGTTGAGGGCAAAATAGTAAAGACAATTAGAGATTTATATATTTTTGGGTTTTTTTAAAGCTATGTATAGTTTTCCTGTCCAGAGAATGCTAATTAGCTAAAGTTGAAAGATATTTCACTTTGTTTAATTTGAATTAAATAACACCTCTACTTGTAAATCTTTTCCTATTGTGGAACATTTTACACAACCAACTTGGAATATCTTCAAATGTAGTTTTGAATTTTAATTTGTGCTGTTTTCTACTTTCCACAGTATAGTGTTGCTAGCTCAAACTGAGAAATGGAACTCATCCTTTGAAACCACGTCTATTCTCACAGAAACCCCTGCTGATGCAAGAGGGTGACATGGTGGAGAAAATCTCAAAAGAAATCTAAATTTTGACCTGTTATGATGATGACTAAGGATGCATTACTCTTTATTTGATACTAGGAAATATTTTCTTTTTATGGAAGTTCATGAACAGTCAAAGATTCATTGTAGAATAATTTGGGTTCTTTTTTCTTTATATTGATATTTCGCTTACTGAGGCTACAGATAATTAGAAGCCTAAAGCTTTCAGAAGAGGAATTTCTTTTCCTCACTAGCAGCCAATAGAATTCCATTGCAAAATAGCAGGTAAACACACTCCTTAGTAACAGTCTGTATTCTAGCTGTGTTTATGAAGCTTGTGGGTTCTGATTGAAATTAAAGAACTGCACAGTGCAGTATGTGTACTTGATATGTTACCAGGCAAGCAAACAAGCACCTGCAACTGACTGATTTCTCTGTGTCCTCACACTCAACAGTATTAGTGCAACATAATCACTATAACAGTGTGACACCATCCTGTGGCAACTCTAGCTATGGGCTATGCTTCGGTTTCCAGGGTAGATTCCCAACACTTCTCATATTCCATGGTAGCAAAATAAAGGTATTTCACAGTACTTCTTCTGAGCTTGGAGGCAGTATTTTGCAAATTAGTTTTCACCCACAGGCTTATTAAAGAGAAACCACAGAAACAGGAGACTCCAGATTCCACCAGTAGCTAAACCAAGTGTGAGAACTGAGCCTAAGTGTATCTGTAGCCTTTGCTTTGGAAAGTAGGGAAAGACTTTGGGAGACTGCAAGGATGATTTAACCCTGGCAGCGTATTCTGTTCAGAATGTGGCTAATTTGGAAGAAACCGCTTTATGTGGCTTCTTAAGGGAAGTTTCCTTTCTCGAACAGAAAAGATTACAGTTTGTGAATATGAGCTTCAAAGGGGTATGACCCATTAATATTTAAATTATTGTAAAGGGTAAAACATTTACACTTGATTTAGAATTGTCAAACTCATAAAAAAAAGATAATATTCATCTTTTTATAGACCAGTTCTTCTCCAGCTACAATTCCTGAAGAGCGTTTGAATGAGATGTTACTCTTCTGTAGGAGACAGCCTGCCTGTGCCCTGCTTGCAAGGCAGCCTGATTCAGCAACCGACCACACCTGTGGCCTTCTGGCATTTGTGAGATTCAGTTGCTCATGACTTCCCAACTGGATCCCCAAGTCTGTTCCTCCTTAGCCTATCTCCTACCATTCACGTCCTCTCCTTCCTCACCCCATCTGGCAGGACCGTATGGGTATTCTGCTACCTCAGGAGTTGGGATTTCCAGTGAACTCACTTGTTCTTCCTGTGTAGCATGTACAGAACTACATCAGTCCAGTAGTTTTTAATATTACACTATTATCAGCAAATATTTTTGAGCAATCATCCCTGAAATCATTATTTTTAATTACCTAAACATATTTTATAGTAGTACATTTTATCCATAAAACATGCTAATTGTAAATGATAAAGGTAAAATCAATATTATTCAAAAATTTACATATCAGCATTTCCTGAGATCTGTGCCATGTTGGAATGTGGGACACTGGGAAAACAGGCAGCCAGCACACTGCTCTGATAAGTGGCTGTGACCTCCAAAGCTGTGGCCAACCCAGGGAGAGAATCATAACAGCGTTTCCTGAGATCCGTGCCATGTTGGAACTTGGGGCGCTGAATAAACCGGCAGCCAGCTCACTGCTCTGGTGGGGGGCTGTGAGCCTACTGGCACGCGGGCTAAAAACCAAATATCCATCTCACCCCATCCCCAGCAAGTGAGAGCCAGCAATCTGAGCATCTCTTGCAAGTCTGACTATATGCAATATAGCAAATAAGGGGGATTTTCTTCTGCCATCTCTTTGAAGACAAATATTTTTATCTCTGTTTTGCTCTGTTCTGATCAATAGTATTGCTCTATTCAATATTGCTTTTATAATTTTGGTATTTCCTTTGATATTGCTCTACCTGATTGAAGGAACAAAACCAGATATACTATTGTACCTATTGCTGTTATCCCAGTAACCTGCTCTGAAGTTCTGTACCAATTTCATTGCACTGCCTCAATTGGCTTTTTCCTGTCTTGTTCTGCTGTATTTTACTACCTTCAAAATAAAATAAAATAAAATAAAATAAAATAAAATAAAATAAAATAGAATAATAAATAAGAAAAAATAAAAAAATAAATAACAACAACAAAACAGATCAGTAAGGTACTGAGCAACCTGATATAACTAAATAGATAATGGAATTAAAAAGCAAAAGGAGGAAAAGAAAGTGCTCTAAAGGATATAACTGCATGTATATTTAAGTGTGTAGGATTGATCACCATGTTGCTAAGTTTTTGTTGGATCATTGAAGAGAACTGTTTGCAGCCTCACTGTTTGAATGTCTACTTCGTATGCTTTAATTTTGTAACTTGAGCAACTATATCCAAGAAGACACTATGTAATGTATCAACTAGTGATTTCTTACTGTTTATTTTTTTGAAATTCTGTATTGTTTCTACCCTTTTTTCTGTTTTGCTTTTTTCCCCCCTCTTTAAATAAAATTTTTAAAAAATTCACCCCATGAGATCATCTTGCACTTTTCCTGCAAAGTCTGTGCTTTACTTATTTCATGGTATTTTTAATTGTGCTAAGTAAACCATGTTCTATAAGGGACAGTATGTGACTAAAATTCAGTATTGTATCCATGAAGTTAGCATAGTATCTTAGACATAATAACTAATGCATCAATGAATTTTCACTTCTGCATCTTCTCTCTCATTAGTATTCCTCCTAAAAAATATTTTTCTTCTCTTTCCTCTCCATGTGACTTAACCTATGTTTGACTCAGAGCTAAAGTGAAGTCCTCTGTGAATTATGAATGTTTCTCTTGTCACTCCACATCTCACACCACTCTTTATGCCCACCTATAGAAATTAGGTTTAATTTATATATCTCATTCATTATCTGATGACATATCTCAGATGACATAGTTTTGTGCACCTATGTGTCTTCCCAGAGAGATTAAAAACTCTTCCTTATCCCTTTGCTTTGAGCACAATACCTCACTCCTGCTATATTTACATAAAAGTCACTCTATAAATGTTCATTGAACAGAGGGCAAGGCCATGAATTCACACAGCTACTCTTCTGAGTTGAAATTGTCATAAGTGCACTTGGTATTTTGTGTTTTCATAGATATTGAAAAACTGTCACTCTTATTCCAGAGCTCCTCAGGTGGCTCTTATTCACATAGTGACACAATGTATGATTTTTTTCCCTATAAATCGAGGAAAAAACTGGGAAAGGCAAACTGAAACAAATCTCTTATGCATGTGCATAACATCCCGGTGCTTTGGTTATAGGGTAACTGGGATTTCTGCTCTTTCAGACACACTCATGCACATTTGAGACTATCCTGATAGATTGAGTCAACACTGGAGACTGATCAAAGAATGAACTTACCTGGTTTGTTTTAAAATAATTGCTTATCCTTTTAACATTCATATGATCTGTTTAAGATGTAAATTCTAAAGTTCTGAGAATTTCTTCCTGTAGAAGATCTTTGTTATCTTTGGGCAGTTTCTTGGATTTGAGCTCTCAATGTATGTGATGCATACATGAAGAATTTGAACCTCAGATATTGGCAGCCAAACCAAAAGAGGAAGAGTGCATATAAATAAGACTTCAGTAAAGTTTTTCACAAAAATGATCACTATTTGATTGCATGAGCACAGGTAATGAATTATGGCCTTAGCTCAACCATACTTTTGCAAGTCTGGTTCATGTCCATATAGAGAAATAATGAAAGCGTTTCCCCAGCTTAATAAAAATATTTCTAGTTTTCAAGAGCCTAGAAGTGATTATAGTTTTACCTTCATGTTGTAAAATTGTATGATTGCTTGCTATTGAACACCCAGTAGCATTTTTAGTTCTATATGGATAGTATTTGAAATACTGATTGGATGAAACAGTATAGAAAATAAATGTGTTTACTAGTGAGTGAGTGAGATTCATGTTGTACTAAATACTCCATTTTCCCTTCAGCATGTATCTTGCAGAGCTTATTAATCTATTCCATCTGCTGCTTTTAAAAACAGTTTTTAAAAGCAGTTGAAGATTTATTCTTTTATCTTGCTCTCCCAATAACTCTGAAAGGTATTACAGCAGGGCTTATCCATCAGTAGAAAAGTGACAAAACTGGACACAGATAGTCTTGTAGGTTTCTAGTGTTAATCTTAATTATTCTTTCATATGTTTGTGCTGGGTGATAGAGTGAAGGGGTGAAAACGAGTGTAAAGCACTGGAAGCTTTTAGATGGGCATGAAGAGTGAAAGCATGGTTCCTTAACCTTGGCATTATGACATTTCAGGTCAATAACTATTGTGGGAGTTTGTATTTGTATTCTAACACAATTAGCATCATCTTGTCACCACACACTAGGCTTCCCTTTCTCCAGCCATGACATTGAAAGAAAAACCTTCAGACATTGTCACATGACCACTGAGGGTCTAATAGCTACCACTGAAAACTTCAGGGATAAAGGAAAACAGAAATGGTAAACCCAGAAGTTCTCAGAATCAGTTATCATAATTCAGTTACTCATTTTGTTCACCAACATTTTATTGAGTTTTTATAATGTACTTACATTATCATAAAGTAATAAAGGAGGTGTGAAGGTAAGTAAGACATGACTTACCTCAGGAGAATTTACAGTTGGGTAAAAAGGCAAAAGTCAAATGGACAATTATAATAGCTGTTTATTGAATTCCTACTACATCACTGGGCTATTTATGCTTCATATTCTGGTGAGACCCAAGGAAAATAAACTGCACAAGTAAAATAAAAAACATCAGGGTATTTTGGGGAATAAAGAGAGGAAATAGAAAAAAACTACAAACAAAATGACAAAAGTGAATGTAATTGCTTTAAAAATGTGTGATATGATCTGGAATATAATTACAGAAATTAGGGCAATTTCAAAGATACAAATTTGGTAAGTAGAAGAAATATTTAGTCATAGGAAAATAGAAGTGGAATATAGGGGAGAAATTCTAGGTCAGAGGAACAAAGAAAGGCATGGAGTATTAAGTTCTTTTGTATTTTTTCATTTACTATCTACTTCCACAGTGCTATTTTATTTGCACTTTTGATGACCCTAAGTCAATGTGCTATTCAAAAATCATGCCTTCCTCTTCTGGTCTTGATAAATTTTATTTATTTATTTATTTATTTATTTATTTATTTATTTTTGAGACAGGATCTTGTTATGTGGTCCAGGCTGACCTTAAACTCGCAATGAACCTCCTGGCCTCAGCTTCCTGAGTTCTGGAATTATAGGCATGTGTCATCAGACCAGAGATATTTGGGTTTTTTTAAACTTATCTTTTCTCTTGATTTTTTCCCATCTTACTAAAGCAGCATTAAAAATTAGAAATCATAGGCAATCAAATTGAAATTATAAAATATATATAACTCTACCACAGAAAGATATATCCACTTTAGAGTTCTTTAAACTGTTTTGTAACCTGGTTTTTTTCAGTTAGTAATACATTATGAACATTCTTTTTCATTTCAGTAAATTCACATCAGAAGTATCTTTTGATTATTGCTTAATATAGGCATACTATAATTTATTAATACCTGTCTTATTACTGATAATTCATGTTGCTTTAAAATTATTTTTATCATAAGCAAATTTTGGAGAATTTTTCTTATAGCTACATTTTCCTTATTTACTTTCTTAGAATAATTTCTCAGTACTCACCAATATTTTCACAAAATTGGAAATTCTTTTTTTATTATTGTTCCTTCTGAGTCTCATATTTTGAAAGACACAAACTGTTATACAACATTTGGCATGAAGAAAAAAAATTTTTTACCATTTTTAAATTAATCAAAGTGTGAGATAATTACTAATCCAAACTTTGAATCCAAGTGAGATGTAAAAAATAATATTTACTGCACCAAGATTATATAATTCCAACCTACAGCAAAGACCTTTGATGTGAAATTTAGCTCTGTAGCCTTATCTTAGGGAACCACCTTCCTTCTGTGGTGTTTCTTGAAATACTGGAATTTGCTTGCAAACACTTGGTGCCTTTTCAATCACTCCATATTATGGCTTCAGGGGACACATACTTGAAATCAGTGAGTTGTTTTTCATGCAAAAAAGAAACGCAGGCAAGTTGTTTAAATATATAAAATTTTTACTGTGGTTTCTTTGGTGTGATGGCAGACTCACATAATTTCTTTTTATTTGAAAACACCTTGCGCTGGGAAAAGATTGCTGGAGAACAAGGTTTTAGTCTGATGTGATTAAAACAAAAAATAGTAGTCAAAGTAGATCATTTCCTTTCCGACAGTCTGTGAACAGGAGTTGCCAAATGCAGCAAATCCTGAAGTGATCCAAAAATGTGTGTGGATAGACGCAACCTGCTCTGTCACTTGCCAGTGAGTGGCAGCTGTGGACAACTCTTTGGAGAATCAGTGTTGCTCATTTTCAAGCCTGAATTCACTTTGGCCACTGCTGCTTGTTAGTTACACTGCTTTGTTTAATGCTGTGATAGCCACAACAGCTCTTTGGACCTGCACACCAAGGAAAGAACTCCAGTGCTTACTTTGACGTTCTAAATTTAGTTCCTTCTCTGAACTGTTTGCTGCCAGTGAGTTAAATGGTTTGGCCCTCAGACTGAGTTTTGGGTTACAGGATTCTCAGGCAGGCTCCTCTTTGCAGTATGCTGAGTTAAGATTGAGCAGCTCAGAGGCTGCACATGTGCATGATGGTGGTAGTGGAATGATTTTTCAAGGCTTTTCCAGCAATAATTTCAGGCCAGATTTTGTAGTGTAGGCCTTCCATAAGACGGTGAGTCAGACTGTGCAGAGTTAGTACAGAGTAGTTTGCCACTATGTCTGATGATGCAGCACCGGTCATGCTGAAGGCTTTTTATATGTAGTCTAAAGATATTAATGGGGCAACATTTTGGGAAACATTTGAAATTGCACTGTAATCATGCTATTTCTTAGAGAGTAAGATTCAGCATAAAATGGGCTGATTCTGGTTAAAGGGATTTCGGTTCTTAAAGCATTGAAAGGATTTCTTGTAGGCACAGCCAACTCAGAAAACAGACATTTTGTATGAGCTCCGTGAATAACACCAGAGCAAAACTTCATGTAATAGCACAAAGAGACGATAATAAAGGCAGAGTTCATTTGAAAAATGGTTAAACACTGGTGTCCGGGTTCTGCCTGTTCTTCCCAGGTCCCTTGAAGTAAATAGCTGCCTAAGATAGTGAACCTCTGGACTCTGCCTGCATCTCAGTTCCTTATTGGGTGTCTATTACCTTTTGTTTGGTTTTTTAAAAAAAGGAATGAAGTAACAATAACAGAAACAACAACTATAGCAAACTTTTAAAACCATTGATATGAAATGCCATAAAATTATACAGAGGGAAAAAAATATGAGTCCAAGAAGCATAAAAAATTCACATGATTTTAACTACCCTAAGTTTAAGGACTACCACTGGGCCTGGAACCCAGACCACTGTCAGATCCCTGCCCAAAGCTCTTTCTACCACCCTGGGGGCCCCACTCCACCCCTCTCTTCTTGGCCACTTTTGTATGCTCTCCTTCCTCTATCTCCTAGCTCCCCCTTCCCCATCACTTTCTTCTTACTTCGTTTCTTGTTTTTTTCTATTTTTAGCTTTGCCCTCCCATCCTTCAAGTTTCTCTGCTTCTCTTTCTTATTCTTCTTTCTGCCTACTTCATTTTCATATTTTTATTAGCATGCATTAATTTTATACAATGGTGAGTTTCACTGTGACATTCATACATGCATGTAATGTAATTTATTGTCTACTATTATTATAAACAAAGGCAGAAAGAATTAGTTAAATTGTTACATCAACTTCTGTAAACAAAGATTTGGCTATTAGCCCTATTTTAGTTTCAGTTCCTCTTGATTTTATCCAGAGTTTGAATACTATGATTTTGAAGTCAGATCTTTTTATGTTGCTTTTAGGTTGACTTATTTTAGGTGAGATGATGAGTTTGAGGATATTCTCATAACAAAACATGATTGATTTTAGCAACTGTTGCTTCTATATGCACATTCTCACACATCCCCATCTAGTTTTTGAGAATTTGGTAGGTTACCAGCTCAGAGCCTCGATTATACTTTCATCTGAAGGATGTTTCCTAAAGATGGTTATAAATAAAATCTGAAAAAATGCTGTTGTTGATAAGAGATCAAGAGAAAATGACAAGACAAGGCTGTTGGAGGTTGTACGAAGCACTTTAATGGGTCTAAGCTGAAGAGAGCCATTAAGAAATAGTTCCCATGGCATCTCTGGCCTGAATAGCAGCAGTTATATAAGTCATGAGAAAATGCCTCTTCTCATGAAATGCCCTGGCTGGACTCATGTTTCTGAAGTGCTGATTCTGAAGTCTGGAGTAATCAAGGTGTTTCCCCATAACATCTGCAGCAGCGTCAATAATTAGCCTGCCTTTCTCTGAACTGTTTCCTCTGGTAGATGGCAGCCTTTCCCAAGTGACGCTTTCTTTCTCCTCCATACTAGAAAAATCTCACTCAGTTATTTGTCTTTTATCTGTCCTTGATAATTCTTTTCTTCCTTTTTACCAATAATTACTCTAAGTAATTGGATTCTGTCTCCTCTATCAAAACTCATGTGCTGAAGCCCTAACCTGTGTGTGACTACATTTGGAGATATGATAAAAAAAAAAAATACACCAGTGAATTAGTAGTAAAAGACACATTGCCATTAATTCCTCTTAAAATGTGCCTTTCTCCTGGAATACTCTTATCCCATCATTCTTGCCACCTTCTGAAACAGTTCTGGAAGTTCTCTGTAAGTGAGTGCTTTTAGTTAGACTGTCCTGGCTGCTTCAGTGCTGTGAATCAACTGAAAACCTTTACCTTTCAGGGTAATTTTGACTTTGCAGAAGAAACAGGAATGCAAAGTTGCCACATCTGGTGAATAGGGTAGAGGAAGACACACCAGGATGTTTTTCAAGACTGGAATTCAGCAGTAGCATTCACTATATTTTGATCACAACTAAGAAAGACACTCATAAAAGAGGACTTCCAGAATGGCTTCAGAAAGTGGCAAGAATGATGTCACCTCATGCATTCCATAAGCTTTAGCTCAACTGAAAGCTGTTAATGTTTCTTCAGGTTGCATGGCTGAGATCAATGCATATGTGTGTGAAGACACATGCAGAAGTGCATACAGCCTAAAGATGTTTGTTTTTACAAAAGTACCAACCATTACTGAGCATTTATTACATATAACAAACTCTAATACTTCACTGCATTATCTGGTAATCCTCAGAATAACTCTTCCATGAAGGTCTTATTTCCTTTATTTAATAGATAAGGAAAACAACAGTTAAAGAGGCCAGGTAACATGCTTTCTTTCAGGGGACTACTGTTGGGAGAAAAAGTCAGGAATCGAACTGAAGTAGCCTTATTGCAAATTTCTTTGTTCTTCACTACATCACTGCAGTTTTCCCCATTTTTGTTTACACTCTCTTTTCCTGTATATCTTTTCCCTAAAAAAAAGAAACTAAGGTAACTCTCGAAGATATGCAAAATAGATAATAGCATATATAAGGGACATGAATGGAAAATGAGGAAGAGAATGAAATCATCTAGAAATGAAGGAAACGTTTGTATTCAGCTTGAAGTTCTTAGCAGCCAACAAAACAATGGGACCCTGGTGCTTATCACAAAGCACCATATCTTTAAGTTAAAAACATAGCAATTAGAAAACTCCTCTAATAATAAAGCCTAGCTAACACACACACACACACACACACACACACACACACACACACACATGCCCTCATTCATTGCACACATCTCATTCAGTGCTTAGGTCACCAGTCATTTTCCCTCCTACTTTCATCTAGTGGTTCTCCATGAAAAACTAGCAAAAGTTAGTAACAGTGCCTAAGTTACTGTGAGAGTTCAAGAATGCATTAATAGTGAAACAGAGAACTATGAAATTGGTTGAGAAAAAAGAATTTTAGGAAAATGCTTTGTCACACAAAACATAGATCAGGAAGTCAAGTTTGTAGGTCACAATCAGCTTTTTTAAAAACCAGGAATAGAATAGAAAATCTTGGAGAGGATTGCAAGATATTTTAGTATATGTATGCACATACACTACATTTAGAACTAAAACAGTGATTTTATTGTATAAATGGTTACTCATGATGATTATCTTTACAGAACTGGGTATTTTAATTCTATCTGTTCAAATTGGTCCATTTTAATTGTAGGATGAGTAGACATGGGATCCTGTATCATGCTCAGACCCAGTGAGCATTCTTAAAGGACTCAGGAGTAAGAATCTAGGGAAGTATCCCTGGCACTTGCAGAAGAATGAATTCTGGATTAAAATGGAGTTTCATTTTTTAAATAAATGTGGGTGAGATGAATGGGAGCCTAGGCCATACTTCTAGAACATGATATAGCACAAATAATGATAGTAGTTCTATGCACCTCATTACCCTGACAACTTCACCTGACTTTGTGCAATATAAAGTCTCAGCACTTTTTCTGAGAACGTATGCATACCACTTAGTTTATGAATCATGCATTATTCCATAAGACATTGAAACATTTTGCATCAGACTTCACTAATGAAAAATGTTATAATATATATTTAATAAAATATATTTCTTTTTATCACTGTACATTTGTGATTTTCATATTAAGATGTTTGTGCACAATATAGAAAATAAAATAAATTGGCAGATTCACTTTATATATTTTCTTATTTTTTTTTAATTTTATTTAAAGAGGGGGGGAAGCAAAACAGAAAAAAGGGTTGAAACAATACAGAATTTAAAAAAAAAGTAAGAAATCACTATTTGATACATTACATATTGTCTTCTTGGATATAGTTGTTCAAGTTACAAAATTAAAGCATACAAAGTGGACATTCAAACAGTGAGGCTGCAAACAGTTCTGTTCACCATTCCAACAAAAACTTAGTAACATGGTTATCAATCCTATGCCTTTAAGTATACATACAGTTATCTCTTTTAGAGCACTTTCTTTTCCTCCCCTTGCTTTTAAAAAAATTTTTTTTATTTAAAGAAAATTTTTGAAACAGAAAGAGGGTAGAAACAATACAAAATCTCAAAAACAAAACAAAACAAAAAACAAAAATAGTAACCAGTAAAAAATCACTAGTTGATAATTACATACTTTCCTCTTAGATGCAGTTGTACAAGTTACAAAAGTAAAGTCCACAAAGTGGACATCCAAACAGTGAGACTGCAGTCGGTTTTGCTCATCCCTCCAACTAAAACTTTAGCAACATGGTTCTTAATTCCACACACTCATACATGCAGTTATATCCTTTAGAATACTGTTTTCCTTTTTTTTCTTTACAATAACTATAATCCATTCTCAAAAACTACTCAGAACTTCTACACGTTTAATCTCTACACATATACCTAGCCTTTCTGTATTAGAGGGAGAAACAAATCAAAACAAGTCAGCAATACAAATTCCTAGAGAAACATGAAATGAAAAGAACATACAAAAACACAACACTAGGTGATCTATGGTAGTCACTATGATGTCTCTTGTTATTTTCAATAAAATTTTCCATATAGTCAAATATAATATAAACTTAGCATTGCTTTACACTATTAATAAAATGTAAACATTGGAGACATTATAGGACTTCAAAGGCAGTTAATAATCAAACCAGAATAGGTATCCTACTGAGTCCTGTCATCTTCAGAGTAGTTGCCCCTACTCTCAGACTCAACACTCTCAAGCATACCAGATTCAAATAAAATCAGTCAAGATAAAACAGTGGTATAACCAATCTTCTCCGACTTATCTCTGCCATGCAATTTTTCTGTTGTTATTTGTTTATTTTTCTCATTCATTCCACTGTCCGCCCCTTCCTTTGAGGCCTTTCTGCCATTATTCCTGGAACCCTGGTAATTTTCTTCTCTCTCTCTAGAATGTCCTTCAGTATTCTTTGCAGGGTTGGATTGGTGGTCACAAACTCCCCCAGTTCCTCTTTGTTGTGGAAATAGCTTATCTCTCCATTAATTTTGAGAGACAGTTTTGCAGGGTACATCATTCTGTGTTGGAGGTTATTTTCTTTCAGGGCTTGGAAGATTTCACTCCAAGCTCTTCTTGATTTGATGGTTTGCATTGAGAAGTCCGCTGTGATTTTGATGAGTTTTGCTTCCTAATCTGTTTCTTTTCTCTGACCGCTTTTAATATTCTGTTCTTGTGATGGATTTCTGGGATCTTGATTATTATATGTCTGGGTGGTAGATCTGTTTTGGTTGTAGCTGGCTGGAGTTCTATATGCCTCATTTATCTGAACTTCACTTCCGTTACCTATGTTTGGGAAGTTTTCCTTAATTATTATCTGTGAATAGACTTTTTATTTGATTTGTATTTATGGTTGCATCTTAATTCACATATTTTATTCTTAGGTTATAAATCCTCTTGTCATCTTCTAGCCTTTGTATTGTTGCTTCCTGGTTCCTTGTTATTTTTAAGAGATCCTTCCTTTCATGATCATACTTTGCAAATCTATCTTCAAGTTTTGAAAGTTTGTCTTTAGTTTCTGTTAAAAGGTTTTGCCAGGTTTCAATGGAGTTTTTAATTTCC